>JAKUCV010006612.1:0-30589 GCA_028386065.3 Turnera subulata | reverse complement strand
TTGTAGAGTTACCATGGCACAAAACACTAGCACATTATCATTGCGATCGGTCCTTGAGAAGGACAAGATGAATAGGAATAGTTTCCTAGAGTGGCATCACATTTTGAGGATAGTCCTCAAACAAGAAAAGAAATTGTATGTCCTTGAATGGCCTGTTCCTAATGAACCGGCGCCTAATGCTCTTAGGGCAGAATGAGATGCTTAAAAGAAGCATGTTGATTATGCATTGGATGATTGCATACCTTATGCTAATTACCATGGACTCTGAGCTTCAGAAGCAACATGAGAACATGGGGGCGTTCGATATGATCAAACACCTGAAAATGCTCTGAGTAGAGCAAGCAAGGCATGAGAGGTACGAGACCTCTAAGGCATTGTTCCAATGCAAGATAGCCGAGTCATCACCCGTGAGACCTCATGTGCTCAAGATGATTAGATACATTGAGAGCCTTGAGGGTCTTGGTTTCTTTGGCAAAGGAAAGGGTAAAGCAAAGTTTGACAAGAAGAAGAAATGTACCAAATGGTTTGGTGCATGTACATCTTCTTGTTCTCATGTGCTGAATCCCATGGGTGGTGTTGCAAAGGTAGGAAATTTTTTCCGTTGCAACAAACCAGGCCATTAGAAGCGCAACTGCCCTGTTTACCTTGAAAAGGTAAAGAAGCAGAAGGAAAGTGAGACTTCCGCTTCAGGTATTTTGTTATAGAGGCTAATATCTCTACCTCTGCATCATGGGTACTAGATACCGGATGTGGTTCTCACATTTGTGGAAATGTGAAGGAACTAAGAAAGAGTAGGAGATTGGCTAAGGGTGAGATAGACCTACGCTTCGAAATTGGACCAAGAGTTGCTACATTAGTCGTAGGGACTCTCTATCTATCCTTACCTAGTGTTTTTGTTTCAGAACTAGACAATTGTTATTATGAACCTACCATAAGCAGGAATTTGATTTCTGTGTCTTGTATGGACAAGAAAGGTTTTTCATTGATAATAAAAAACAGTTTTTGTTCTATTTATTTCAATGAAGATTTATTATGGTGGTGCAATTTAAACGATGGTTTGTATGTTCTAAACCAAGAAACGCCTGTCTATAGCGTTAATACGAAGAAGGTTAGAATGAATGATTCTAGTGAAACCTATCTTTGGCATAGTCGTTTGGGCCATATAAACGAGACTCGTATTTCTGAACTCCATAAGGATGGAATTTTAGACTCATTTGATTTTGAATCATTTGAGACATGTGAGTCATGTTTATTAGGCAAAATGACGAAGGCTCTTTTTATCGGTAAAGGTGAAAGAGCTTCGGACTTGTTAGGCCTTATACATACTGACGTATGGAAACCTATGTCGACACAAGCTAGAGGTGGATTTCAATACTTCATTTCATTTACTGATGATTTTAGTAGATATGGCTATGTGTACAATATGAGACACAAGTCAGAATCCTTTGAAAAGTTCAAAGAATTCAAGAATGAAGTACAGAATCAACTCGGAAAGGTATTAAAATGCTTCGATCTGATCGAGGAGGTGAATACTTAGACCGAGAGTTTCTTGATCATCTAAAGGGTTGTGGTATAGTATCACAACTTACTCCACCGGGTACGCCTCAATGGAATGGTGTATCCGATAGGAGGAACAGAACCTTGTTAGACATGGTTCGTCCTATGATGAGTCAAGCTGACCTTCCTTCTCCATTTTGAGGACTTGCATTATTGAGTGCTGCATTTACACTTAACCGTGTTCCATTTAAATCGGTCGAAAAGACACCATATGAGATATGGACTGGGAAGCGTCCCAATTTGTCTTTTATTAGGATTTGGGGTTGTGAGGCTTACGTAAGACGTGAAGCATCAGATAGACTAGGCCATAAATCCGACAAGTGCCTTTTGTATGATACCTTAAAGAGTATTGTTTCTATAATCCCACAGAGCACAAAGTGTTTGTGGCTCGGACTGCTATTTTTCTACAAAGATAGTTCATTTCTAGAAGAATCAGTGGGAGGAAATAGAACTCGAAGAAGTTGGAGATATAGAGGCTGAGATGGAACAAGGACAGGATCCGCAAGTTGTTGTGGATGAGAATCCTTTACCTGTAACACATGGACCGCGTAGGTCGGATAGGATTCGGTATGAGCCTGAGAGATATGGATTTCTCATAACTCATACTGGAGATGTGATGCTCATAGGTGAGGATGAGCCCACTTCCTATCAGCTGGCCATTACGGGTCTGGTCTCTAAGAAGTGGCTTGAAGCCATGAATTCGGAAATGGAATCCATGTATGAAAAACAAGGTATGGACCTTGGTTGATCCACCTGAAAGGGTAAAACCTATAGGGTGCAGATGGGTCTTTGTGAAAGACCGACATGGATGGTAATGTGATTACCTTTAAAGGGCAATTGGTTGCGAAAGGTTTCAAGCTAGTTCATTGTATTGACTATGATGAAACTTTCTCACCAGTCACCATGGTTAAATCCATCCGGATTCTATTAGGCTATAGCTGCATACCACGATTATATGAGATATGGCAAATGGATGTCAAAAACCGTTTTCCTTAAACGGAAATCTTTTAGAGGATGTGTATATGACACAGCCTGAAGGTTTTGTCGATCCAAAGAATGCCAATATGGTATGCAAGTTGCAAAGGTCCATTTATGGACTTAAGCAAGCTTCAAGGAGTTGAAATCTTCATTTTAATGAAGAAATCAAAGAGTTTGGTTTCATTAAAAGTGAAGATGACTCATGTGTTTACAAGAAGGTTAGTGGGAGCACTATTGTTTTCTTGTTACTTTATGTTGACGACATTCTACTCATTGGGAATGATATTCCGACACTACAGTCTGTAAAGACTTGGTTAGGAAGAATTTCTCAATGAAGGACTTAGGAGGAGCTGCCTAAGTGTTAGGTATAAAGATCTATAGAGATAGATCCAAAAGGCTTCGCGGGCTAAGTCAGAGTACATATGTTGACAAGGTGCTAAAGAGGTTTAGCATGCAAGATTCCAAGAAGGGTTTCTTGCCCATGTCACATGGCATATCTCTCTCAAAGAATCAATGTCCTAGTACGACTAAGGAGAGAGAGCGGATGAGTAAGATCCCTTATGCTTCTGCAATAGGATCTGTCAGGTATGCCATGCTATGTACTAGACCGGTTGTCGCTTATGCTTTGAGTGTCACAAGCAGATGCCAATCTGATCCCAGTGAAAGTCACTGGACAGCAGTTAAGAATATCCTTAAGTACTTGAGAAGCACTAAGGATGCATTCCCGGTTTACGGAAGCGTTGATGGGCTTGTTGTAAAGTGTTACAAAGATGCTAGCTTCCAAACTGACAGGGATGATTTTAGATCGCAATCAGGTTATGTGTTTTTGTCTTGGAGGTGGCGCTGTTTGCTGGAAGAGTTCCAAGCAAGAAACAGTTGCCGACCCTACGACTGAGGCTATACAAAGTTCCACTGAGAACTATGTAGCAGATCTTTTGACTGAGCCTCTCACACAGCGGAAGCATGATGGTCATGCTACATCCATTTGTATTAGATACATGGATGATTGGCTTTAGTGCAAGTGGGAGATTGTTAGTAATATGCCCAAAAGCCAATCAATGGATGATCGTATATAGTCGTGTATATACATTAAGGTTATTCCAATAAATATGATTATGAGATAATCGCTTGCACATATTTATAACCCTAGAATATATATTTGATATATTCTTAAATGTCCCTAGTCGATTATTATTATGGATGGGTTATAATAATAAATTAAGACTAGCGTATGTTGAGAATTTATATGTGATATGAATTCTACATACGGGTACAAGTTGGAGAACTTGTGGACTGGACCGACCCACATAAGAATGCTACATGGAGCGTTATATGTTTGTCGATAGCGATTCTTATATGTATTGTCCTTAGACCTGAGATCGTCAAGGTTCCCAACATGTGAGTCATATACTTTGATATTATTCCTAGTCATCCGTAACTGGGTGGACTTAAGGGTAATCATTGGGTATATGATAAGTGTGTAGTGGGTTTTGTATGATCCAGAGGGGATTCGTCCAACCCATATAACGGGTATATTATCGGATGGTTTCTTGATAGAGTTGAACTGTAAATGCACGGCCGTGCTCGGATTATGATATGGTGATATCATTGGTATCCGTTTTACACAGTTAACTCGAGGATCAAGAAACCGAGATTAAACATATACGAGATTGACATATTCCATGTCTCAGTTTAATCTTGATAATGGGACGAAGGGACGATGACATGTTTCGAGGCATTTAGAATCAGTATTGATCTTGTCGTTCGGGTAGCAATGATGTGTTGCTAGACGCCGCTCTTTGCTTATAATTGTAAAATGAGATTTTACAATTATTGCCGAATGTTACAAGTGCCTATAGGGTCACACACAGAACCGATTGATTTGAGCAGGTGGTTGAACCGTGGTTGGACCAGGGTTCAACCAGGTGTGGTTGGACCATGGTTGGACTATGTTGAACCGGGATCGTTTTGGATCAATAATTATCTGAATTATTGATCAGACATGGTGATGTGGTGTGTTGTAATCTGATTATGTTAGTGGGAGACATTAGTGATGAGGGTCATCACCTTTGGTCCACTATGTTGGCCATTTTGCTATTAACCAACCTAATGGCATTATGTGTGAGTGGGAGTAGTGCCTTAGTGATGAGATCATTTTTGCTCCTCTCTCATATTCATTCAGTTTTCAGAGAATTCTTGAGAGTGTCTTGAGTGCTTCTGAGTTTGAGAGCAAAACACACACATACCCTTCTTTGAGAAAGAAGAGAGACACCACACAAAGCTCCCGAAAATCCTGTTGCTAGCATACCAGTTCGGGAGAGCTCGAAGTTGGAGATCGTGTGATGATTCCGGCTTGATCACGATTCGTGTGGATACCGTAGAGGGGCGGGATACCTTGTCTTGCTCTTGCTGATTCCGGCACTTCAGTTAGGTGGAAGATCCTAACCGTGTAAGGTACGGAAAATTGTTATTCGGTTTATATGCTTCACATGTGTTCCTGTGTTGTTTCCAAAAATTCCGCTGCATGTTTTTCTTGTATATGAGTGTCATATAGGATACCGGAAACTTACAGACCGGTCATCTTTCTTCCTTTCTTTTCGAATTCCTTCTTCATGAATTTGTGGAATTTACGGATGACAAGTCCGAGTTCTTGATCGTCATCGCTAGAGTCCAATTCAGAGAGCTCTTGTTTCTTGGAGGTGGAGGCTTTGAGAGCTATGTTCTTCTTCTTTGGTTCCTGCAAAGAGGATTTAAGAATAGTAGTTTAAAAGGTTAGAAGATTACCTCTAAGACTGTCAATGGTTGTGTTCGAAGTCCCGATGTTTTCATAGATTGCGTCAGGTTTAGAACGCCCTTCGGGAGTGAGGCATCTAAGGACTTTTCTGACCAAGTCCTTGTCGGAGTGGACCTTCTTGAGAGAATGAAGGTTATTTACGATTTTCGAAAATCGTTCGAACATCTCCTCTACTCCCTCGTTCTCCTTCAATCGAAAGAGTTCGTAATCTGCAGTGAGGGAGTCGATTTTGGCCTCTCGAACTTGATCGGTTCCTTCGTAGGTGAGACATTTCTTTTGTTAGAACTCAAGGTTCATTACAAGGTTTTGATAATTGACAAACCAACTCCAGATCATGACAAAGAAGAAGCAAAAAGAATTGAAGTCAAACCAATCCTCAAGCAAAAGAAACCATTCAAGAGCAATGGATCAAAGTGAATGAGCACAAGATTGAAGAGCCAAGAAAGAAGAGTTAGATTCATAAATTGTACAAGGTATAACACTCAACTCTTCTAGGACATTGGCTCAAAATAAGATAAAACTTGCTCATGCATCACATAAACATATTTCAAACATCAAACTATTTTTGTGAATCAATAACATCGATGTTTTGTTTTAGCACATCGATGTTTTGCCTTTATACAATTTTCCAAAACTGGCCGAAGGCAAATAACATCGATGTTGGAATCCATAACATCGATGTTATAATGGTCGTTGCTTGAAAAATTAGTCATAACATCGATGTTCCCATTTGTAACATCGCTGTTCTTTCAAGTCGTTCTTAAAATCGTTTTTTTGCCGAGCCAAAATAACATCGATGTTGTCATCTAAACATCGATGTTCATGTCTTCAAAGAATTTTTCAAAAATAGGCAGAAGGCTCAGAACATCGATGTTGGCTTCCTAAACATCGATGTTCTCATGACCGTTGCCTTCAAAGAATTTTCCAAAAAATGGCAGAAGACTCAGAACATCGATGTTGGCATCCTAAACATCGATGTTCTCATGTCCGTTGCATTTGAAAATATTTTTACATGAGCTAAACATCGATGTTGGAGTTAGAACATCGATGTTCTTCAAATTGGATCTTTAACTCTTGTTCACAGAAGCAAAATAACATCGACGTTGTAAAACTAAACATCGATGTTCTTCAATGATCAGTTTTCATCTCATTTTCACAGAAGCAAAATAACATCGATGTTGGTTTTCAAACATCGATGTTCTTCAAATGACGCTTTAAAGGATTTTTCACAGAATCAAAATAACATCGATGTTGGGTTGGTAAACATCTATGTTCTAGTTACCGTTAGTCCAATAATTCAAATTTACTGGACAAAACATCGATGTTGTACCTTTAAACATCGATGTTGAGCCGTTATTTCTGACAACTTTTTAGCACCCACTATGTTTTGTTTAAAGCTGTTTTCTTGAGTGCGTTTGAAACGGCTCCATAACTTTTCAGAGCTATAAATTGAGCATTTTCAGCTCTGATTAAGCACTAATTAACTCTCTACATTCAAGTATTCATTTCATACATTCATCAAAATTTTAATTGAGCCAATATCCTATTGAGGATTTGAGAGTTGCCTTTTAGAGCTTAAATTCTGTAACTCATATCTACTCTTTGAGAGAGTTCTTTGTTTGAGTGATTGAATTGTGTATTTGCTTATTGTAATCGAACCTTTTACCGATCATACAGCTTAAGGGAGGTTAGTTCCCTTGTTGAGATTCATAGGAAGAGGGTATATCTTCTTGTCTGAGAAGTCTTGAAGTGAGGTATCTTCAAGCAAGAGTGTTGAGGTTCATGTGACTTGAACTCTCAGGTTTAGGATTCTTGTGATTAGAATTCCTATGTTGTAAACGGTTTCTTAAGCACCCGTAAGCTTAACGTAGATAGTGGAATCTTCAAGAGAGTCTCTTGCAGGACTGGATTAGCCACACAAGTAGTGTGTGTGTGAACCAGGATAAATTGCTTGTGTCCTTCAATCTTTTTAATTCCGCGTTTATTTCCTACTTATTTCGTTTTAATCCGATAAACGCTATTCACCCCCCCTCTAGCGTAGGGCTATTGTTCTAACAATTGGTAGCGGAGCCTAACTCTCTGAAAGACTTAACCGTTTGAGAGAAATTTTCTATGGCTTCTTCAAGTTATTTGTATGCAGGAATCGCTGAAGGACAATCCACTACCCGTGCACCGTTCTTTGACGGGACAAATTACGCATATTGTAAGGAAAGGATGAAAATTTTCATCCAAGCCAATAATTTCGCAGCTTGGCTGATGATAAAGAATGGTGTTCAAGTTCCAACAAGGACGGAAGCGGGGTACAACGAAGATGACATCCAGAGAATCGAAAACCACTCCAAGGCGATACACATGCTCCAATGTGCGGTCAATCCGAATGACTATCAAATAATCTCGCGCTGCGCAACAGCCAAGGAGATGTGGGAAATGCTGGGAATCATCTATGAGGAAACCGACAGCAAGCAAGTTGAGACTGTCAACCTTTGTTTCATGGCAAAGGAAAAATCTCCAGAAGAGGTAAGTACTTCCTATTCGAGCGATGATTATACATTTGAAGAGTTGCAAAATGCATTTAGTGAAGTATATAGTAAATTCATTTCAGTTTCTAAGGTCAATAAGAATTTAAAGAAACAAATTACAACCTTAGAAAAGGATAATGAGAAATTATCAAATGATAAGGATGAGTTATCAAGTAAAATTGATAAGCTTGAAAAAGAAAAGCATGCTCTTAATTTGTCTTGCAATGAACTTAATGAGAAGATATCCTCAAATGTATGTGATTGTGTTGAATTGGGAAAAGAGAATGAATCTCTTAAGTATCAAGTTGGTGATTTGAAGAAAACATTAGAGAAATTTACAAATGGTAGAGATAGTCTTAATCTTCTCCTAGGACAACAAAGAAGTCCAACACAAAAAGAAGGATTAGGTGCATCTAATGTGTCAAATGATGTCAAACCTGCTGTGCTTAATGCTAAGACACATAAACATAGTGTTTCTTCTTCTACTCATAATACTAGATCACATGTTCATGACACAAGATCACACATTCGTCATAGAAGGTCATATGCTCAAAATGCCAGACCAAATACAAGTAGTGGAAAATCTCATTATGCTAAAATGTATGCCTACAATGGTTGGAATGAAGAATCTCATTACACTAAACCTAGGACACACATAGCTCAACCTAGGGAAAGCAGGGTTATACCTAAGGAAAACAAGTCTACTAGAATGCATAGACATAATCAAAATGGTAATTACTATCAACCTAGAAGGATGCACAATCCAAATGTCATTTGCCACTATTGTAACAGAATAGGTCACATTGCCCCGGTATGTTTTACTAGGCATAGACATTGGGCACAAGATAAGATCTATAATCGGCATGTTTCTAATCATCAAGGACCCAAGAAGATTTGGGTACCAAAAATCCATTGATTTGTTTTGCAGGTATGCTTGAAGCCATCAAGTTTACTTTGGTACCTTGATTGCGGATGCTCCAAGCAAATGACCAAAGAAGCATCCAAGTTCTTGAATGTGGCCACACTTGTTCAATTTCGGCAGAAATGCAAGGATCAGAAGATGATAACATCGATATTCATTCTTGAAACATCAATGTTCCATGTTTTTCAGCTCACTTGTGTTTTCAACCAGTAGCTGAAAAACATCGATGTTGTGTGGTCAACATCGATGTTCCCATGAGAGCTGCCAAGCCACAAATCGAGCATGCACATCGATGTTTTGTATCAAACATCGATGTTCGGTAAGAACTTTATTTTTCCAGTAGTCTTAAAACATCGATGTTCGTTTTCTACACATCAATGTTATTCATTCCAAGCTGTTTAAAATTTCTGTCTAGTAGTCAAAAACATCAATATCTCATTCTTGAACATCAATGTTCTGCTTTTGTTGCATTTTCACAGCTTAGAAATAAGTTAACTTTCTCACTTAAGTTAAGAAATTTAGGTAGCATGTTCATGACTAAATGTTTCAGGAAGAATATTCAGATCTCTTTCAATTTAAGCTAAGCATGTAGTTAGTGTACAATTGATCAAATTAAGAAACACTAGCTTGTTTGATGAACACTCACATGGAAGAATTTTATGTCATACACATGCTGAAAACATAAATACTTTTATTGATTATAAAGATTGAGTACAACTGCTGGAACTTAAAACACACTTATTATAATTATCATAATCTAGCTCCTAACGATTTGGTACAGCAGTAACAGAGAAGCTATTAGGGTCACTGACTATATTAACCCTCACACTATCGTTCCATACAAACCACATTCCACCCGAGTTGTTATGGCCAGGGAGCTCGAACCGGTTCACTGATGGAAAATGGAGAGGGATGACCCCGTGGTTTTCGCCAGGTTGCCATAATGTCTCGGTGAGCAGAACCATGTTCGGCTTGTACTGGTTCTTCAGGTCTCTCAATATTCTTCAAAAATCTTCAGAGCGCCTAGTGATTCCCCTGCAATTCCACACTAGCAGGCGAACCTTTGGCCACGTCGGTGGTAAGACAGGGGCCCGTGAAGCACTCTACGGTCTCAAACAAGCTTCAAGAGCTTGGTATGAACGTTTGAGTAAATTTCTTTTGGATAATGGATTCAATAGAGGGAAGGTTGACACCACCTTATTCATTAAGAACAAACATCATAACACTCTTTTGGTTCAAATTTATGTAGATGATATTATTTTTGGTGCCACTAATGAGTCTTTGTGCCAAGAATTCTCTAACATGATGACCAGTGAGTTTGAGATATCCATGATGGGTGAGTTGACTTTCTTCCTAGGTTTACAAGTCAAACAAATGAAGGAAGGAACATTCATCTCCCAATCCAAGTATTGCAAGGAGCTGCTCAAACGCTTTGAAATGGACAACTCCAAGCAAATGGCCACACCAATGAGCACTTCCATACATTTAGACAAAGATGAGAAAGGTATTGAAGTTGACATTAAGAAATATCGAGGTATGATCGGATCACTTCTTTACCTTACGGCAAGTAGGCCGGATATCATGTTTAGTGTTTGTTTATGTGCAAGGTTTCAATCTTGTCCTAAAGAGTCTCATCTTAAGGCTATAAAACGAATAATGAAATACCTTGTAGGCACAATAAATGTTGGCTTATGGTATCCAAAAGGCACTACACATCATCTCGTAGGTTATTCCGACTCTGATTTTGCAGGCTCCAAATTAGATCGAAAAAGCACTAGTGGAACATGTCATTTGCTAGGTAGCTCCTTAGTCTCATGGTTTAGCAAGAAACAAGCTAGTGTTGCATTGTCTACCACCGAAGCGGAATACATTGCTGCTGGAAGTTGTTGTGCACAAATTCTTTGGATGAAACAACAACTAAAAGATTATGGTCTAAGCCTTAGTCATGTGCCTCTTAAATGTGATAACACAAGTGCCATAAGTTTTACGAAGAACCTTGTTCTTCATTCTAGAACAAAACATATAGATATTAGGCATCACTTCATTAGGGATCATGTTCTCAAGGGAGATGTAGCTATTGAATTTGTTGAAACAAAATCTCAACTAGCTGACATCTTCACAAAACGCTTAGACAAAGAGTCATACTTTCGAATTCGAACTGAACTTGGCATACTTGACTCTACATTAATGTAATCTATGCATTCCTCACATTTTTTCTTTTTGAACATTACTGACTTGAGCGTCGGAGGCTCCCTTAATTTTGCTTTGCAGGTACTCCCCATCCTAAAGGCAAAAAGATAGGGGGAACAAGCATGGAAATGTATAGGTGTAGATAATATGCTAACATTGTTGTTGCGCATCATCATTTCTTTTCGCTAATGCCAAAAGGGGGAAGATAAGAAGAAGTATATGCATCAAGACAGGGGGAATCATGCTTTGAAAAATATAGGGGGAATTATTGTTATAAATATTGGCATATACTTCTAGTTGTTTGTCATTATCAAAAAGGGAGAAATTGTTAGAACTCATGGTTCATTACAAGGTTTTGATAATTGACAAACCAACTCCAGATCATGACAAAGATGAAGCAAAAACAAATGAAGTCAAACCAATCCTCAAGCAAAAGAAACCATTCAAGAGCAAAGGATCAAAGTGAACGAGCACAAGATTGAAGAGCCAAGAAAGAAGAGTTAGATTCATAAATTGTACAAGGTATAACACTCAACTCTTCTAGGACATTGGCTCAAAATAAGATAAAACTTGCTCATGCATCACATAAACATATTTCAAACATCAAACTATTTTTTTGAATCAATAACATCGATGTTTTGTTTTAGCACATCGATGTTTTGCCTTTATATAATTTTCCAAAACTGGCAGTAGGCAAATAACATCGATGTTGGAAT
Source organism: Turnera subulata (assembly GCA_028386065.3). NCBI lineage: Eukaryota > Viridiplantae > Streptophyta > Magnoliopsida > Malpighiales > Passifloraceae > Turnera > Turnera subulata. The sequence continues at coordinate 18,913 of JAKUCV010006612.1, read as the reverse complement.
CCATAACATCGATGTTATAATGGTCGTTGCATGAAAAATTAGTCATAACATCGATGTTCCCATTTCTAACATCGCTGTTCTTTCAAGACGTTCTTAAAATCGTTTTTTTGCCGAGCCAAAATAACATCGATCTTGTCATCTAAACATCGATGTTCATGTCTTCAAAGAATTTTTCAAAAAAAGGCAGAAGGCTCAGAACATCGATGTTGGCTTCCTAAACATCGATGTTCTCATGACCGTTGCCTTCAAAGAATTTTCCAAAAATTGGCAGAAGACTCAGAACATCGATGTTGGCTTCCTAAACATCGATGTTCTCATGACCGTTGCATTTGAAAATATTTTTACATGAGCTAAACATCGATGTTGGCGTTAGAACATCGATGTTCTTCAAATTGGATCTTTAACTCTTGTTCACAGAAGAAAAATAACATCGATGTTGTAAAACTAAACATCGATGTTCTTCAATGATCAGTTTTCATCTCATTTTCACAGAAGCAAAATAACATCGATGTTGGTTTTCAAACATCGATGTTCTTCAAATGACGCTTTAAAGGATTTTTTACAGAATCAAAATAACATCGATGTTGGGTTGGTAAACATCGATGTTCTAGTTACCATTAGTCCAATAATTCAAATTTACTGGACAAAACATCGATGTTGTACTTTTAAACATCGATGTTGAGCCGTTATTTCTGACAAATTTTTAGCACCCACTATGTTTTGTTTAAAGCTGTTTTCTTGAGTGCATTTCAAACGGCTCCATAACTTTTCAGAGCTATAAATTGAGCATTTTCAGCTCTGATTAAGCACTAATCAACTCTCTACATTCAAGCATTCATTTCATACATTCATCAAAATTTTAATTGAGCCAATATCCTATTGAGGATTTGAGAATTGCCTTTTAGAGCTTAAATTTTTTACTCATATCTACTCTTTGAGAGAATTCTTTGTTTGAGTGATTGAATTGTGTATTCATATACCTTAAGGGAGGTTAGTTCCCTTGTTGAGATTCATAGGAAGAGGTTATATCTTCTTGTGTGAGAAGTCTTGAAGTGAGGTATCTTCAAGCAAGAGTGTTGAGGTTCATGTGACTTGAACTCTCAGGTTTAGGATTCTTGTGATTAGAATTCCTAGGTTGTAAACGGTTTGTTAAGCACCCGTAAGCTTAACGTAGATAGTGGAATCTTCAAGAGAGTCTCTTGAAGGACTGGATTAGCCACACAAGTAGTGTCTGTGTGAACCAGGATAAATTGCTTGTGCCCTTCAATCTTTTTAATTCCGCATTTATTTCTTTCTTATTTCGTTTTAATCCGATAAACGTTATTCACCCCCCCTCTAGTGTAGGGCTATTGTTCTAACATCTTTTGCGATTGTGCAGCAAGAGGTTTTCTGGTAATCATCGGGGTTGACTGCACAATAGAGCATGTTGATTGATTTGGCGTTGTTTTCAACCATCGTAATGTATGCAGTGTTATACTCCTCATCCGTCTTTGGCACTGTGATTTCACCAACTTTCTTAGTCGGAATTTGCTCTCCGATCTTCATGATTCACGAAAGAGCATAGTTGTTGGATTGGAGGAAGGTTCTCATCCTCACCTTCCAGTAGCTGTAGTTGGTGCCGTCAAAGAGCGGTGGACGAGTGGTTGATTGTCCTTCGAAGAGTCCTGCATAATTACTTGAAGAAGCCATGGAAAGTTTCTCTCAAACGGTTAAGTCTTTCAGAGAGTTAGGCTCCGCTACCAATTGTTAGAATAGGTGCCCTACGCTAGAGTGGGGGTGAATAACGTTTTATGGAAAAAATAAAAAAGAAAAAAAATTTTCAGGAATATAATTGCGGAACTGAAAGAATGAAGGACACACCAAATATTATACTGGTTCACACACACAACAAATATTATACTGGTTCACACACACAACAAATATTATACTGGTTCACACACACAACTTATGTGGCTAATCCAGTCCTCCGAGAGACTCTTTCGAAGATTTCACTATCTAGGTTAAGCTTCCGGGTGCTTAACAAACCGTATACAATCCTAGAGTCCGACTCACACGAAACTCTACTTGCTTGAAGATGCCTCACTTCAACACTCCTCATTTGAGATGCTACAAGGGAACAATCCTCCCTTAAGGTGTATGAACAACACTTTGAAAACACTCAAACAAAAGCTCTCTCAAAGAGTGGATATGAGTAACAAGTAAAGCTCTATAAAGGCAACTCTCAATTCTCAAGAATATTGGCTCATAAAAAAAATGTGTATAAATGTATAACAATGAATGCTTAAAATGTAGAGAGTTGATTCATTTTGAAAGAGAGGTTTAATGCCTCTATTTATAGCTTCAAAAACTTATATTGACGTTGGGAACAAGTTCTGAACACCTTTAGACAAGATAACATGCAAGGTGAAAAAAGTATTTTTGATTCTAACGGCACAAAATCGATGTTGGGCATCACAACATCGATGTTTGTCTGTTGGATTTGAATTATTGAAGCCAACGGTCACTAAAACATCGATGTTTGCCATGGGAACATCGATATTTTGAAACACTGCCAAAACAGATTAAAGATGAGCATCATGTGAACATCGATGTCTGAATGATGAACATCGATGTTCTTTGTTGGAACATCGATGTTTGCCATTCAGACATCGATGTTTTGAGCCTCTGCCAAAATTCTAAAGAGAACAAATTGAGGGAACATCGATGTCTTGAATTGGAACATCGATGTTCTGGTGCTGCAAAGAGTTTTAGGTGCAACAGTCACAAGAACATCGATGTTTGGGAAGCCAACATCGATGTTCTGGGCTACTGCTTGTTTTCTGGAACATTGTTAGGCAGGAACATCGATGTTCAATACTCAAAAAATCATTTTTGTGTTTGATAGAGTGCTATTTGATGCATGTGTAAAATTGATTTTGTTTTGAGCCATTGTCTTTAGAAGAAGTGAGTGTTTTACCCTTGTACATTTTGTGTTCCTAACCCATCTTGCTTGTTACTTCAATTCTTGTGCTCTTTTCTCTTGGGACCTTTGTTCTTTGTTCTTTGATTGATTTCCTTTTGCTTCAAGGTTGTTTGACATCAATTGAGTCATGCTTTGTTTGTCAATATCAAAACCCTGAAATGAGACAAGGAGACATGAGTTCTAACAGAAATTCTGATGGATTTTTGTGGGGAGCATCAAGCAGTAGTCTAGCAAGGAGGAATAAAGAAGAGGATCAACCATAGAGCTAAGGAGTGGCAAGAAGGTGGGTGTAGAACTCGACCCATTGCAAGGAGCTAGAGGAGGGCTACTTAAGGTATTCCTAAATCCTTTTTGATTGATTACTGGTGATTGATTGCTGATGCTTTTGATGATGTAAGTGGCCACTGTGTGCCATGTTTAGAACTACGTGGCTTTGACCCCGATCACTCGGGTACGTAGGTAGTCTCGGTTTCACAACGAGATGCAAGCCAAGTATTTTCTCCCCCTTTTCTTTGTTTTCCACACTTGCACGTGCACACAAGGCACATTTATGCTCTTTGAATGCACAAGATTTCGACCCAACACGGATGGGTGCCCAACACCTTCCCATCCGTGATGAACCCCCGATCCCATATCTTTGGTTCGCCATGGCCGGTTGCCTAAGGAGTCATAAGAAGGTTTTTCCCAAGTTTTTCCCTTAATAATACTTGGGTGGCGACTCCAATGATATGGGATTGACCAGAGGAAGAAGGTGAAAGGAATAGGTGAGGAGGCCCAAGTGATTTTGGGTCGGGTTTTCACACCTGCCAAAGTTAATGCTATTCTGGAGTGGGAACCTCCCAAGAGTGTATCCGAAGTCAGGAGTTTTCTTGGCCTTGCATGATATTACCGAAGGTTCATCGAGGGATTCTCCTTGATAGCTAGTTCCTTGACCAAGCTGTTGAGGAAAGATCAAGTCTTCATATGGAATGAAGATTGTCAGAAGAGTTTTGATGAGCTGAAGAGGAATTTAACTACCGCACCAGTTTTGACAGTACCTAAGCCAGGAGTGGAGTACGTGTTATTCTGTGATGCTTCAGGTCTTGGCTTGGGAGCTGTGTTGATGCAAGAAGGTCGGGTGATTGCCTATGCTTCCAGGCAACTAAGGCCTCACGAGAAGAACTACCCGATACATGACCTAGAGATGGCTGCAGTGATTCTTGCTTTGAAGATCTGGCGACATTACCTATTTGAAAAGTGCCGGATTTTCACAGATCACAAAAGTTGCAAGTACATCATGACTCAAAAGGAGCTTAACCTACGACAAAGACGTTGGGTTGAGTTACTGAACGATTATGATTGTACTATTGAGTACCACCCAGGGAAGGCTAATGTTGTAGCTGATGCATTGAGCCGAAAGCAACCATAAGATGCTTCCACTACTTACTCGGTATCCTCACTTACCGAGTTAAGGAAGTTGGGAGTTGATTTATCACTAGACAAGACAGGAGCTTTGTTGACACATATGGACGTCAAGTCTAACCTGAGAGGTTGGATTGTCAAGCTACAAGAAGGAGATCCTGACCTAATCAAGCTGAAAGAAGGAGTTCGCAGTGGGAAAGAAGATAAGTTCAACATTGCCGAAGATGATGCATTGATGATTGGGAAACGAATATGTGTTCCCAATGTCGGTGATTTACCCAGTCAGATCCTGGAAGAAGGACACATGACACCATATGCGATGCATCCCGGAAGCACCAAGATGTTCCAGAATCTGAAAAGCCATTACTGGTGGCCGCGTATGAAGATGGATGTACCAGAGTATGTTGCAAAGTGTATTACTTGTCAGCAGGTGAAAGCTGAGCATCAGGCTCCAGCAGGCAAGAAGAGATCATTGACAGTGCCAGAGTGGAAGTGGGAGATGATCACCATGGATTTTGTGGTTGGATTACCGTTGACTCGGAAGCAACATGATGCTTTCTGGGTTATCGTTGATCGACTAACAAGTCAGCTCATTTCCTTCCCATTCGGCAGACCGACACCATGGACAAGCTGGCAAAGTTGTATGTTGCTGAGATTGTGAGGCTACATGGCATTCCTAAGTCTATAGTCTCAGACAGAGATCACAGATTCACATCACGATTTTGGAAGAGTTTACAAGCAGCTTTGGGAACTAAGCTGAGCTTCAGTACCGCTTTTCATCCTCAGACAGATGGACAGTCACAAAGAACCATACAGACGCTGGAGGATGTGATAAGGGCTTGTACGCTTAACTTCAGTGGAAGTTGGGACCAGTATCTACCTCTGGCAGAGTTTGCTTACAACAACAGTTATCATTCCAGCTTCTGGAAGCCACCTTTTGAAGCTCTGTATGGAAGGAAGTGCCGAAGTCCAGTTTGTTGGGATGAAGAAGGTCTTTGCCTGATCATTGGTCCGGATTTGATTAAACAAATAGTTGACAAGATCCAAATAGTAAAGCAGTGTATGAGAGCTGCACAAGATCGACAGAAGAGTTATGCAGACAAACATCAGCGAGAGATTGAGTACAAGGTTGGCGAAAAAAATTTTCTCCGAGTTGCGCCATGGAAGGGTGTTATCAGGTTCAGAAAGAGAGGGAAGTTGAGTCCCAGATATATCGGACCTTATGAGATCGTTGAAAGGATCGGGCCTCTGGCATGCAGGTTGTCATTACCTGAGGAGCTATCATGCATTCATAATGTGTTTCATGTTTCCATGTTGAGGAGGTATCGATCAGATCCGAGTCATGTTGCAACACCGGCAGATGTTGAAGTGGTAGAGGATCTTACGTACACAGAGGTATCAGAGCAGATTCTTGCCCAAAAGGTACGGTAGTTGCGAAACTGTACCATTCCTATGGTAAAGGTTAAGTGGAGTAAGCATTCTGCTAACGAGTCTATATGGGAAGTTGAAGAGCACATGCGATCCCAGCATCCGCACCTCTTCACGGTATCGGAGTGAATTTCGAGGACGAAATTCTTTTAAGGAGGGTAGACTGTAACAGCCTGGGTAAAATTTTGCATTTTTTCCAGGACTGTAAAAGTTTTCTACAGTGATTTACCCGTTAAAATTAATCTTAGGAAATTAATTCATGGTAAATCGAGCATCGGATTTCGAAACCGACCCCTACCCCGAGTTTGAGATTTTTCTGCGGATTTTACAGATCAAAGTTGGTATTTTTTGGATCCAGGAATCTTCAGAAAAGTCGGGTTTAACCTTGAGGGAAATGACCAAAAATTAAAATAAGGGGGTATATTAGTTATTTGCTGGTTCGGACGATACACGCTCCATTATGCAGCACAGTAACTGCATAATTGAGGCGGCTCAATTATGCAGGGTTGCGCCTGCCTTTCTCCTGTGCCACCAACCAAGCACCGTTTATGAAAAAAATTGTGGCTCGTCTGCATGCCCATGCACCCTGCTTTTCACCTCTATATAAACCCAGTTTCTTTTCCTGCAAAAACACACCAACCCGTATATTTTCTTACCTGTAAGCTCATAACCCAGTTCTCCTTCTCCTCTACAAAAACCACGCACCTATACTCCTTTTTTCTTTTTGCAAAAACACAACCCAGTGCAAGGAAAGGAAGAAAGGAAGAAAAGAAGGAAAAAAAAAAGAGAAACAACACTTACCCACAGTAAAACGCTATCGTTTTGCAACAACCCCACACCCACCTCTCTTTTTTTCTTCTTTTCTTCTTCCTCTTCCTCCTTCCTCCCCGCACCAGCCGACACCGCCACCATCTTCCTTCCTTCGCACCACCTTCCTCCCCTCTTTTTTTTCCTTTCCCTTCCTCCTCCCCTTTCTGGCCGCTTCTCCCTGTTGCTCCTCCTCGCTGCTGCACACCGGCGACGAGCAAGCCACCGCGGCGCCTTCCCTTCGCGCCTCCTCTCTTCTCCACCTCGTCAGCACAGCGCCGCCTTCGCCTCCTCTTTCCTCGTGCGCGTTGCTGTATGGTCGCCACCGTCTCACCCTCCGCCTCGCTCGCCGCCGCTGCAAGGTGAGCTGCAGGCGTTGAAATGGCGTACGGGTCGACCCGTTTTCTGTGACTCGGTTCCTTTTGGGTTGGAGCTAGCTGGGCCTGCTCGTGGGCTGACGCCTGGGCTCCTACTTGGGCTTGGTTTTTGCCTATGCAGTGGGCTGGTACTATTTATGGCCCAGTCCGAGTTAAAAAAAAAAATAATAGTAATTTCTGGAAATATATATTATGGGGAATATTTTCTGGAAAAATATAATAATAATTATTCTAAAAAAATTATATTATATAATATTTGGAAAGGGTATTATCAAAGTATTAAATACCGGAATAGTATCCGGATATAAGAATAGTATATCATTTTTGGCACATAGAATAAAATGCTAAATGATGATGACAATGGAATATAACACGAGACCGTAACCGAATTAACGTAGTCCTTTACTTTACGACTTACAACATTAGAATATCATTTGGATATTATTTGTTGTGCATCTTATATATGCATATTATTTGTTATATAGAAGCCGGTAACGAGTAGTTCCCCGAGGAACCAGAGTTAGGACATCTTGAGGATTTTCAGGGTTAAGTTACCCGGCTAAGGTGAGGATGGATAACCTTTGATACGTTTCCTATAATACTCCTTTTGGATATGTTTTGTTGTTTGATTGAACCGTTGTGAGCTAATATATTGTTGATTATATTTTCTATGGATACTTGGTGATATGGAATTGTTGAGGTTGCAATCTAAACACTTGTTTGTCACGTGGAAAGTAGAGGTACGACCGAATGGTTAGAGATTATTCTGTGGTGGCCATGATCGGGATACTTGTGATAAGGATGTCTATCCTTGATACGATTTTTTGGGATGTCTATCCCTGTTTGATTTTGGGATGTTGATCCCGGGGTTCTATTTTGATCTGGCACCCGGAATGAGATCATAACGTGGTACGACCCTAGCTTAACCGTGACAGGGCCCTAATAATAATTGATCCAGATAATACTTTAGATGTCTTTTAGCTTTGGTGCAGACTTGTTTCAGATTACCTATTCTATATGTCTTTGCCTGTACTTCTTCCTTGATGTATTATGGTTGCTTGCATATTACTGTTTATCCATGATTGTACTTTTTGTACCGGTGAGCGTTTCGGACTCACTCCTCGCCTGTGTGGTTTCATCACGTAGGATGAGATGCTCGTAGTGCAGGTATGAGGTTCGACAGCTGCTGTATGTTCTCCACCAGACTCTGGATCCATGCCTCCGCTGCATCTCATCTAAAAGAATTTCGTTGCTGTGTTGTCTTGTCACTCTGCCTCTGTTGCTGTACTATACTTTCCGCTGTTGCTGTGTGATTAAGTATGTTGTTTGTAATAACAGTCCCCGTGTCGGGTGACGGATGCTATCTCGTGTGCTGTTGGATTTGTAGCCTTCTTGTATAATTACTGCCTGTGATGTAATAAATGTAGTTGCAGCACGTATCGGTAAATACGGGTCGGGGCATTTCACGAATAATATTTGTTATGCCAGTTAGAAAAGTGGCATTGTTGAAGCACCGAGGGGAAAAAATAATTAGGTTATAAGGTTCAACTTAACTTATAAAAATAAATTAATAGGTTTAAAGTTCAATTTATTACTCAAACCAAGAGGTTAGATTTGTTGCTACCAAAGTCAGTGGGCTATGATTTGAATCATTATCTGCAACCTTGTTTAAATCAATATCTGTGACCTTAAATCGATGGAAGGCAATCGTTGTAATTATAGATTGTAATCACTTTACTTTATAACGAATAGAAATAAATTTGTATATAATGTGATAGATATATTATTTTGATTTTTTCATCAAAATAGATTTATTTTTTGAACAGAAATATAGATAGGAGTTGCAGGAAAACAAAAAAAAATAATATGCTACTTATATTGAGTGTGGCGATACTGGATTTTCTTATCTTATTTCTTGTATTTATATACATTAATTAATTAAGATTAATAATGTCAATTTATTGTTTTTCTCATTAGTGTTTTTATTCTATGCAAAAAAGTTTTTTATAAGACTACATATCATTCATTAGTGTATCACAAATAGCACCCAGTTGCTCCCTCAGAGACTCCTCCACATTAGAAGAGAAAAACAATTTAGACTTCGCCGAACTCACCTTCTGGCCCGACGCCGCGCAGAAGGTATGAAGGCATTCCATAATACAGGTAGCCTGAGAGATTGAAGCTTCACCAAACAGCAATAAATCATTAGCAAAGAAAAGATGAGATAAGGGAGGACCATCCCTATTCAGCAGTATCGGCCGCTAGGTAACATCACCAATCCAGGCAGCAATCAAAATACTTAACCTTTCCATACATAAAACAAACAGATATGGTGAGAGGGGATCACCCTGGCGGATGCCCTGAGATGGAATAAATAAATATGTCTGTTCACCATTCCACAGCACACGTAGTCGAGCTATCGAAATACACTGCATAATCACCGTTGTAACCTGTGTTGGCACTCCATCCAGGAGTAATGTCTCCTCCACAAAGCACCAACGAAGACGATCATAAGCCTTTTCTAAATCAATCTTTAGTGCCATAAAACCCACTGGCCCCGTCTTCTTTTTCATTGTGTGTATAACTTCCTGGGCTACAATAATATTGTGAGTAATATGTCGTCCCGGTACGAAGCGACTTTGTCCTGGTCGAACTAGTCTCTCCATCAAGGGTTTAAGCCGGGATGCAAGTAGCTTTGTAACGATCTTATGAGATACATTACAAAGACTAATCGGTAGGAACTGAGCTAAGTTTAGAGGATGGTCGCTTTAGGAATAAGACATAGCAAGGTCTCATTAATCCTTGGATCAATGCATTGTGTTCTAAACACCTCCAATACAAACTGGAAGATATCATTAGAGATTAGGGACCACTGACTCTGATAAAATAAAGCATGCAAACCTTCCGGCCCCGGAGCCTTGAGAGCCCCCATATCAAAGACTGCCTTACGTACCCCAGGGAGAGTAACTTCCTGTGTCAAGCCTACGAGCAAAGAACTAGGGACCTCTAAAAAATTTTCCGACAGCTGCATAGGAACCATCCCGTCCTCCTCAGTATAAAGAGTGTGATAGAAAGAAACTGCCTTCCGCTTCAAAACCTCCGTATCATACTGCCAATCACCCACTGAATCCTGCAATGCCTTAATTCTATTCCTCTTGCGTCGAATTTTAATAGTCATATGGAAAAAATTGGTATTGCGGTCTCCTTGGTGCAACCATTTACATCGAGATTTTTGCATCCAAATCAACTCCTCCCGAATCAAAATTTGCTCATATTCAGCACGCAACTTATGCTCCAATTGCCTCAAGAATCTGTTAGGTGCCCGATCAAGAACAAGTTCAATTCCCCTCAATCTATTAAGCAATGCCCGTTTCTACTTAAATACATTCTCAAAGCATGTGGCATTCCAGTGTTTAATCGCCTCTCAAAAATTCTTCGCAGTAGAAACCAAGTCCCCCTGAAAATTCCATGAGGCCTTAACAAGTTCCTTAAACTGCGCGTGGATTAACCATGCTGCTTAAAATCGGGAAGGCCTATGCACCGATTGTTGCGAGTCCAGTCTTCTCTCCCTGACAAGTATAGCACGGTGATCAGATTTAACTCTTGGAAGATGAAAAGCGATAGCATCCTCAAAACTTGCCTCCAATCATCCATAACTAGAACTCTATCAAGTCGTCTCCACAAATTCCCACGAAACCATGTAAATCGCGGACCTTTGAAACCTAGATCCGACAATCCACACTCCTCAATCCACTGTCGAAACCTGGCCTTGCGAGCCTGTGGTGGCACCTGACCCCCTTGTGTCTCATCAGGTGATGAGATGACATTAAAATCCCCCATGACAATCCATGATAGCCGAACATGCGCACTGCTAGCAACCACTCAGGTCCAAAAAGGTATCCGCAGGGTCTCCGATGGACTGACATAAACTGCCGTCAACAAAAAAGGCTCTAACCCATGGGGGTAACCTGCACATACAAATATTGAGAAAACCTATCAAGAACAGCAACACTCAACACCTCTGGTCTCCATAGAATCCATATACCACCAGAGAACCCTCTATCATCCTCCACAATCCAACTCCGAAAACCTAGGCCTCTAATCACATTCCTTGCCCTACGACCACTGATTCTGGGCTCCAAAATAATAGCTAGCTTGACACGATGTTGCTGAACTATGCCATTCAAAGCACTTGCAAATAATTCACTCTTTGCTCCTTGACAATTCCAAGAGAGAAGGTTTAAACTATCCATAAAAATAGAGGGATGGATAGAAACAATACTGGGAGAAGACCCCCATCAAAAAGGACATATCGACCAACTCACTAGATAAAGGAGCAGTGCTCTTAGTTCCACTTACCAGGGGGGCCTTTATTTGGATCAAAGGGTAACGAAGCATCCTCCAACGGGGCATTAGCTTTTCGTTGTTGCTTTGGAAGACCAGCCTCAAAAATAAGGCCACCTGATCATAAGCTAAACAATAGGGGAACAAACTTACGTTTACTGGGCGCGTGAACCTGAAGTGGGGCACCTAGATGCATGTTCTCAACTGAGTCAGTATCAGTGCCATTATCTTGAGTCATAGTACTTGCATGGGCATGGGCACCCTTAGGATATGTGAATGTACATGTAACCATCTCCGAGTCTACACCCGGGAAGACAGCCTTCTTTTTAAGAGGGGATTCCATCTCAATATCCATGAAAACGGTTCTACTCTTCCTTCCCATACTAGCTCCCTTGGAACTCACTGTGTCCTTCTTACCTTTCGAATCAGCCTCCAAATTACTAGCCGGATTCATTGTTGACTTAAAAACTAAAGGGCCAAGAGGCGCTTGTAGTATGGAAATAGGAGACTCACCAGCATCCCTGTGTACTCCATGAAGCAGAGCAGATGCCGATCCTAACTCAAAGGGATTCCCACTCCATTTACATCCTGAGGTACTTGCATCGCCCCGGGTTACATCCTGATACACGTTCGCACGCCGAGGAACTGCCGAGACGGACGCACCACCTTCATCCAGGGGCCATACTTCGACTTGGTCTCAGTACCAGAGCTCGATAAAACCTTTGAGGTAAGTTCTGGCGCCTGATTAGTGCTTGTAGGCAGATTGACAGCTGGAACATGCTCCTGGTCAGAAGAAGGTACAACCGGGTTATTAGGTCCACTCGATTGGACACATTGTTTACCAGGGCAGTGCTCTTGTACATGGCCAATCACACCACATGTGAAACAAAAGTCAGGTATGTCTTCATATTTCACCTTAAACCATCGACCTTCAATCTCAACCCACCCCACCAGAGGTTTAGAGAATTCCACCTCAATTGCAAGTCTCGCAAATTTCCCTCGTTCAGCCTCTAAAGTATTTATATCAATACGGATTGGTTTACCAATCTGGGCACTAAGTGTACTAAGCACGTCTTGCTTATACCATTCGACCGGCATCTTAGCAATTTGCACCCAAACCGTGGCCTTAGTTGGCACTGTTTGCACGTCAAACCCCGGAACCCAGGTCTGCACAGTGAGGTAAGAACCTTGAATCAACCATGGAACTTCAGACAGTGCATTCGAATAATCCTCCCGCTTCTCAAAGCGCACCAGAAAATAGTCATTGTCCAAGTTAATCACTTGAAATCCCCCCTGTGGCGTCCATAAAAATGCAATCTTCGAACAGATGACACGATAGCTAAATCGGCGCCCCAGCACCCGCACAATAACAGAGCTGACCTAGGGGCAGGCCATATGAGACTTGAATCTATCGGAGAACCGAATCGATGGGCCATCAGGTTTTTGTTCCACCCTTATATCATCCGCCGTCAACTGAAAACCAACATTCACATTATTACGACTCACTCCAGCCCTCCAATTCATTAGCTTATCCTTAAACGGTGGACGAGGACCTCCTCCGCCGCCTGCACTGGCCGGATTTTAGGGGTTCGGTGGCTTTGGCGGCCACCCTGGACCTGGTTACGTAGCCCCCATGAAAAAACCCTAGGGCACCCGCGTTGAGAGAATTCCGATAACTTCGGGACCAAGTAATTTTTATAGAATCACACTACCCTACTTGTATCTTGCATATGTAATTCATTTATATTTCTGTTCTAGCTGAATAATATAAGGCCCTGACTTATTACTAGTTATATTCTTTGTTAAAATAAGCGACTTAAGGGTTGAAATATAGGCTCGAACGTTTGGTTACGATTCGTATATTGGATAGAAATCATAAATAGAGAGCAACTAGCTCTTGAGACTCTTGAGAGTGTGAATCCCACTGGGTTGAGCGCACTCGTAGAAATTCTGATCTATGTTTTGCCTCAGAATAAAATAATTATAAAGGATGATAAAATGGACACATAAGACGGGCTGGCTAATAAATTGACAACTTATTGTGCGCTCTAAGTGATTATGTGATGTTACTCTTACTATTAAGTACTAAGAAATCGTTACTCAAAAAAAAAAGTACTAAGAAATCAATTAACATTATAACCTCTAAGCATGAATATATGGAAAATAAAGAAAATTTATGCAGTCTTATATAAAAGCAAGAAAGATGAATGAATTATTTAAAAATTAATTAAATAATCGTCCAATCATCTTACATATTTCATCCACAAATTAATTTAATTTATTATTTTTATTAATAATATTAATGGGCCTAGCACTTTTATTACTTCCATAGAACACTCATTACAGGGAAAGCGCCAAAGAGGAATTACATAAACTCAAGGACATACCACTTATAAAAGTTTTGCCTTATTCTTTTTTTTTTTTGTCGAAAGGGGTAAAAATATATTAATATAAATCGAGTACAACATACATATTAGCACAAATTATACTGCTAAAAATAAGAAAAACAACATAATTAAAAGCCACAAACATGGAGGAATAAATCCCCAAACAAAGCATGAACCATGAATACAAAGCGGTTACTCTTAAATTCAGACATAGGCAAGAGTTAAAACTCAAACCGAAGAACTCGCAGCTACCCATGGACGGGAGGGCGTTCAATCCGCACAAAGCAGGACTAGCCCCAAACGGCAACCAAGTTCGCTTCCGGTGGTCGGTAGCTATCGGCTTTATCTCTGAAACCCGAGCAAGCCGAACAATAGCCATCACCGGATAGACGGAAGAAAGCCCATATCCTCCTTTGTGAGTAAACACTTCATAACAAGCTCCAAACTTCACACAATAACAACTATCCGCTATCTGCAACAAGCCCAATTCAAGGCCACTGGAAGAAAGGAAGAACAACTCACCATCTCTTACTTTTGTATCCGCAGATCTAGAAGCCTCGAGGTTGAAAGCTTCAGATCCATGGATGCCAGGCAAGGAAAAGGTGTTGAGAGTCTCCAACAACAAAAGGATGGAATTGAGATCCATCAACTAACCACCAGATCTATTACAGATCTACTAGATATATATAAAGTAAAGACTTAATAAACACTTACAAGGAGAAAATGGGCTTACCAACCAACCGGAGGAACCGGCGGCGGCAGCCCGAAAGCTCTTGAGGAAGACGACTTTGGGAGAGAAAATGGAAGGGAGAGAGAGAGGTTCCTAGGGAGAGAGAGAGACGCCGCCTTATTCTTTGGGTATCACTCTAGCTCTATATATGTATACATGTACGGGAAGGAGTTATTTTGGGAGTAGTTATGTAATTCTAAAGTCAAAATGATTAAATTGATTGTTTGCTAAAACTAAAAGTTATTACATTTAGAAGTATGGAGCAATTACAGTCCGATGAATGCATTCCTATTGGGCACAAGACCCAGCAAAATTATCATTTTTTTTTTTCAATGGAGGAAAGAAAGAAAGACAAAGAAAGAGATATTGGTTTTTTGTAAAGGAAAAGAGAAGAAACATCTAAGAAACTAGAAAAAAGATGTGACAAAAACAGAGTTACAGTATATGAATCGACTACTGCTTTTTGTTTGGAGCTTCACCGGTCCAGTATGTTTTGACAGCGACAAGAATCTTCTCGGGATTAAAGGGTCCACTTTCATGGTCCATGATCTGGCTCTTCCATTTCATTCCATTGGTTATGCTTTGAATCTTCACAAGAAGCTCTACAGTATCCCTGAATATAACCGTCCCTTCCGGCCTCAGAATTCTATCCATCTCCAAAAGAATGTAGGTGATGTCACACCTTGAATGTGCAAAATACAAAGAAATTAACCCCAGTATGACTTACAGCAATATTTAAAAGAGGATATATATATATATATATATATATATCTATATTATCATGTACATATTTGCATTCAAGTTTACCTGTCCTGATATATGTTGAAGACACCACTTGCATGGATGAGATCATATGTTCTTGGATATGTTGAGAATGCCTCACACCAATCCTGGTATGTCCCAATTAGGCCTCGCTCATAGATCACACCAAGAGTATCCTGATTTGAGTTTGCAGGTACAACATTCATGACCCAAACTGGATATTTGATCATGGCTGCAGCAAAGCCACCAAGGTAAGCATTCATGTCCATCACATTCCGGTATCGGCCTTGGGTCAAATTAGAGCTAATGATATGCTTATAATGTGTCACCCTGTCCTTCCAAAGAACATTATCTTCCATAAATTTCTGTTCGGTGATGCCTGGTATTGAACCACTGCGAATTCTAGGGGGGACCGAAAATGCACGCCTTGGCCATTTCTCTAACGCACCGCCTGCAACTTCATCCGAGCTGCTTGCCTCTGGCAATGGGGTTATGCAAGTTTCCATGTCTTTGTACCTTGAATAAATTCAGAGGAGGACAATATGCAAAAGTAAGAGAAATTAATCAAAACCCATCTTTCCTTATTTTGAGATTAGGATATGAAAGACTACATACCATCCAAGATCTGGATTGCCAGATTTGCAAATGTGAGGCGTTTTAAATGTCTTTCCGCTCTCAATGCACTCGATGTGGTTGATGGGCTTTTTCCAAACCGAGAGACCGTTCTTTTCAATAACTTTCTTCCATCACAGGCGTGTAGCTACATTCTCTATAGCATCCTGCTCTTGCTTCAAATCTTGTTGTGTTCTTTTCCAGCCTCTCCAGTATTGCTTCCAGTGAATTGGCGGACCAGAGAGAACCCAGTAACCACCGGGCCTCAAAACTCTGTCAACTTCCAAATAGGTACAGACCATCTGCAAACGAAGAAGAGGATATTGTTTTAGCAAAGGCATGGGAGAGGCTTTGGTATTGTATCAAAATACTCACTCACACTACTAGAGTAGAGGGAGGGAGGAATGTATGTATGTATGTATTCAAGCTGGCAGCATATATATATATATATATATATATATACCATATTTGTGCCAAGGTATCAAGCAACGGGAACAATGAGCCATATCGAAAGCCCTAGCCGGATAAGGAAGCCTTTGGGAGGCCATAATGCCGATCATTGCAGGCACTTCCCTTTCTAATGCAAACCAAACCTGTGCTTCATGTGCATCCCTAGGGGCAAAAGACATGGCCAGGATGTCCCTCTTCAACAGATACGCACCCCAACTCGCAACCTTAATTAATTCCCCCATACCATATCAAACACAAGTGAAAAACACACTAATATTAGTAATGAAGATGGGAATTATATAATCCTTCATATTGAAGAGATTAATAAGGAAGGAGGTGATCACTGCTATTATATATATAGTGTGGCAATTAATTAATTTACCCTACAGCCAGTGTCAATAGCAGTCCTAATGGTTCCATCGGTGAGTGCTGGGATGAGGTCATGAATGTCATCGATGTAGGCATCAGCTCCTCGAGGGAACAAGGTGCCTCCCCCTGGGAATCTGAAGCGGTCGCCCTCCACTTGAATCCAGTTCTGGATGGCCTTTACGATGCTGAGCTCTTTGTGGGGGATGTTATCGTACCAGGCATAGTCCCTGCTCTGAGGCCATTTAAAAGGAGTCTTATATATCTTGGGGGAGCTGGTATCAGGCACACCATCTGCTCTTCCTTGGTTGGGCAATGCCTCTCCCTGAACTTCAACATGGTCATATATCAAATTTCCTTCCCCTGGGAGGGTGTTGGCAAGGAGTGTATTCGCTGTAGGCCATGTCACACGCCGGGTAATCCACAGTATTGTTGATCAGAATCTGGCGGTGATGGCTGTCAAAGTCTATTGTGGCCGTGGAGGAGGAGTTGGGATTAACCTTGGAACCCAAAGGAGAAGAGACATCACAGCTGGGCTTAATAATATTATGGGACTCTGGCTTATAATCCACCAGGGTGCTCGTGGAGCTATTCTTCCGTGCTCCCAGCACATAAAAGTGATAAAACATCACGCACACCCCACTCACTCCCAGGATCCACGTTAGACGCTTCTTCTTGGCTTCCAGCTGATGAAACTTGGTGGATACTCCCCCATCCTTTGCCGCAGGCATCGATCCTCTGTATTCCATGCACAGCACATGATTACTATGAGAAATAAAAGGAAGGAAAACAAAAAAAAAAATAGAAGAAGAAAAATGCTAGCTAGTTTAAAACACATATGACATGGGATGGCCCTGAGAACTAGCTGCTAGCTGCCTCTATAAACCGAAATTAGTAAAACCCCACAGAAAAAATGGGATGTGATCTACACAGAGATTTCACAAGAGAGTTTCCGAGGAAGTTTACCTCTCCCTATCAAGAGATTTCTGCAGTGGCAAAGTGCAAATGAGCCCCGGTTCAATCCAGGCGCTTAATTGGGTGGAGAGGGGTTTGGACAGTATATATTAGGTTTGTATTTAAAAAAAAAAAAATGGAAGTTCACATATGTATTTATAGAGTTATCTACACACATGCTAACACGTGTAGGATAGACATAGGAGAAGTCTTTAATTCATCCTACTTTTTCAAAAAACAAAAAGTTTTTATCCTAAGCCTAAACACAACTGTGACCCTTAATTACCTTTTTTTATCGTATGCCAAAACACAACTTAACCCCCTTAACTGTACATATTATCTCATCTAATATGATATAGATAAAAAAATATTTTTCTTTTCTTTTTCTGTCTTTAACTTGTCTTAGAAATGGATGAGCAGAGAAGATTCAAAGCAAACATGGCTTTCTTGAGTTGATGTATTGGGAAGAAATGTTACCGTCAGATATATTCGTTAAGAAAATAATCAAACTTTTCCTAACGCATATTTTACGTACCTCCACCCAATCAATTTTACATAATTTACATTGTCATAAATTTTTTGTTTTTTTTTTTTCACATATCAGTACATAAAAAAATTTATATTGCCACCTAAAAATGATGTCATACTTCCCCCACTGCATATGTAAATAATCTTTTGACAGAAATCGAATTCAGGGCTTATTTGGTGTAACAATTTAACAAGTTTAGAATTTAATTGGTGATCGCAAATTAGTGGTTGAGGAATGAAACGAATTTTGCGGGGAAAAAATGATTCAAAACATTTAACA
Source organism: Turnera subulata (assembly GCA_028386065.3). NCBI lineage: Eukaryota > Viridiplantae > Streptophyta > Magnoliopsida > Malpighiales > Passifloraceae > Turnera > Turnera subulata. The sequence goes on along the minus strand of JAKUCV010006612.1, from coordinate 525 downwards.
TTGGAATACATGCAAGGAAAGGATCGAGTTGTTCTTATATTAGACCTATTTTTTTCGCTGCTCACCTCCAGTTTAAGCTCCACTATTTTCCTCCAATTTATGGTTAGGATCACTTAAAACTAATCCAATGGTCCATATTCATATTATCTCTTTCTTCTTTTCTTTTTTTCATGCTAACATTTATATTGTTATTCTCTCTTACAATACAACAAAAGGATAGATACTTGAGAAATATTTCTTTCTATCATTCACATAATGCTGGTATAATTTTATATGAAAAATAATTTATTATTTTATTAAGATTTTCAGGAATATATCTTTACTTCTTGAAGCGCCCCGACCCGTATTTACCGTAACACAGTAAACACGTGCCGAAACTATTCATTATGATAGAACAGACAGTACAACTTGCAAATATTTTACAATAGCGACTATCAGTACAGCAGTCACCCACACTCGGGGACCATTATTCAAACCCAACACAATACTCTCAGCAGCAGCAGATAGTATCAGTAATATACATAT
>JAKUCV010006611.1:0-39895 GCA_028386065.3 Turnera subulata | reverse complement strand
ATGGTTTCTTAATAGAGTTGAACTGTAAATGCACGGCCGTGCTCGGATTATGATATGGTGATATCATTGGTATCCGTTTTACACAGTTAACTCGAGGATCAAGAAACCGAGATTAAACATATACGGGATTGACATATTCCATGTCTCGGTTTAATCTTGATAATGGGACGAAGGGACGATGACATGTTTGCGAGGCATTTTGAAACAGTAGTGATCTTGTCGTTCGGGTAGCAATGATGTGTTGCTAGACGCCGCTCTTTGCTTATAATTGTAAAATGAGATTTTAAAATTATTGTTGGACGTTACAAGTGCTTACAGGGTCACACACATAGAACCGTTAATTCGAGCAGGTGGTTGAACCGTGGTTGGGTTGTGGTTGGACCGGTTTGTGGTTGGACCGCGGTTGGACCGTGGCCGGACCGTGGTTGGACCAGGGTCGTTTTTGGCTGGTTGGTTCACTAATTGTCAGCATTATTGAGCCACTTTAGGTGCTGTGTATGTTGATAAGGTTTAGTGGAGACATTATTTTGTATAGACATAATTGTGATGGGTAATGGGCCAATGTGTTGGCCATGACCTCCACTATCTCCATTAGCTTTTGATGTGTGGATTGTAGTGATCTGATCACTTCCTCTCCTTCATGCCATTCACTGAGTTTTGGTTCTTGAGAGTATTCTTGAGAGCTTGAAAGAGCATACACACATATCTCCTTCTTTGTGAAAGAAGAGAAACACCACAAACTCATCCTCCCGGAAATCTGTTGCTAGCACACCAGCTCGGGAGAGCTCGAAGTTGGAGATCGTGTGACGATTCCGACTAGATCACGGTTCGTGTGGATACCGTAGAGGGGCGGGATACCTTTTCTTGCTCTTGCTAATTCCGGCACTTCAATTAGGTGGAAGATCCTAACCGTTTAAGGTACGGAAAATTGTTATTCGGTTTATATGCTTCACATGTGTTCCTGTGTTGTTTCCGAAAATTCCGCTGCATATTTTTCTTGTATATGAGTGTCATATAGCATACCGGAAACCTACATTCACTGCTTCCATTATGTACCGTATTACAGTTGAAATGGCGATTGCCAAATACATATCAAAGCAACATTGAAAGACAGAGACCGAAAAGCCAGTGAAGCGGAATATAGCAAAATATATAGTTTTCATGTTCAACTATAAAGATTAGAAGTCGGACATTAACCCTCAGACATTGAATTGCAAGCAACCATGAAATCAAACACATGAACTCGAAGTAAAATGAAGCTACAGAAGCCTTCAGCCGACCAATGTGTCAATAAAAGTGTTTTATATTTCAAACAAGTTTGTCAATGGCCGGCAGCAAAGACTTCATCACAAGTTGATCATTTGACATACTGTGTTCCACAGTAGCAAAACGATGCTTCTCCACAGCTAATCTGCAAGAAACAAATATTGAAATAACAATCATTAAGTGAAGAAGAAATTGTGAAAATGTGTTCATTGGATCCAAAAGAGATCTCCACTATAATGCATATATAAACCATTAGATAAAGCATCTGCAAGAAACAAGTTTAAAGGTGGCAAAGCTAAATTGATGTGCCAATTCTTAATAAAAGGATTCCTCCCTTCCCCTATAATAGAAAAGGGTGATTTTGTAGATGACTCACCAATAACTTCAACTTCTCTCCACTCCTTAATGTAGGGCAGATTCCTCCAGTAGCACCGCATATATTTGTATAGCCAAGATAGGGGTTTTGAACAACTTTCGACACGACCATCATCCGGACACGATAACACGAATTGCCAGGTCTAGCTTTAGGCCTCCTTTTCTACCAGGCGGAAAAAAAAAACTAATATCTATGTACATTATATTTTTGTATGATATTGTTGAATGGCACATTATTCATATTCTGGTAGGTCTTTTTACATGAATATATACAACATATATAATCCTCATTTGTAAAGAGCTGACGTCTAATAATCAACACAATTCAATTATCCATGTAGCAAATTTATCTTAATTTAGAAAATTTTGGTTTCCCATCTCATATCCGGAGCATCGCCCCGACTGGTTCGATCCGGATCGTGCACCTGGTTAGGGTGGATGAGTCTGTCAATAGAAATTTTTCATCGCTTAAACGGAATCGAGTCACTTACTACTCGGACAAATCCCACAATATTAGAGCACTTGTTTAATTTGTTTACTGCCTTACCACCTGCAAAAAAAAACGTGCCAAGAGGCGTACAAAGGACACTGAACTCTCTTGCTGATTACTTTGCTTAGAAAGTTCAATGAAATAATTTCGATTCTGGTCCCGTCCCGGCCCACCCGACATGATATGACCAGCCAAATGTTTGAACTCAAACCATGCAAACTCTACATGATGAAGCCCAATTGTCTGCATATTGACTTGATGTCCATGAATCCTATATATTTATTACAATATAAAAAATATATGTATATATATAATTTTTTTTTACATAATGACGAATACAATAGTCGTTTTTGTAATCTGAATTAGATTACAAGTCGTACCTACATCACAAGGTATATATATGATCCATGCCTCTATCACTTTTAGGCTTAATTATTATGAATTTAATTTTGAAAGACTGGTTATATAAAAGCCAACCACAAACCCTAAATCTTCTATTTGTATAATAACCACTCACTTCTTAGTTTGATTCTCACAGATCCACCAAAGCTGAACAGACGTTGCAACATATATATCTACTCTAACAAACCTCCATCACGAGCTAGGTATGTGAACATCTATTTCTTTTTAAACTTCTTTTTACGCTATATTACTTTTTAAACTTACACATATTATGAATCTATTTCAAAAATATAATTATTTGGCATCATAATCCCTAAATCTGTTTCAAAAATATAATCTGTTTCCTTTGTCTAATAGCCTTCACCATAAAGAAAAGTAGTATATCTATACATATATAATACGAAAAAGAGAGAGACACGTAGAAATTCTATGGTACTTGGTTTAATCTTTCCAGATTGAAGCTAGTTTGTCGATTTTATTTTATATTGATGATAATTTATTGGGAGGAAGAGGAGGAATAAATAACCGTCAGTAATTTCTTTCTATTTGTTGATTAGGATATTCATTTCTTCAATATCAAAGAGAAACAATCTGTTGATTTTGATATGAAGATAGTTTAGATATACATATCTTCAATATATACAAATCCTCATTCATTAATTAAGATTGTTTTTTTTTTCACTCTTGTAATATTTTTTACAAACTTTAAAACATATTCAGGAGCAAAGTGCTGTGAGGTATGGGTCAAAATATTTCTACTCTAAGAAATATTGAAAGCAAAGGAGAGAAATACTCCCCTGGCAATCAACAGCCAATCTCTCTTCCAATGGAGCTCATCATTGAGATATTAAACCGTCTGAGCAAAGGGGAGAAATACTCCCCTGGCAATCAACAGCCAATCTCTCTTCCAATGGAACTCATCGTTGAGATATTAAACTGTGTGGCAGTGAAGGATTTGTTGAGATTCAAGTGTGTATCCAAGGAATTGAATCAATTAATTGGGGATCGGTATTTTGTTGAAAAGCATCTCTACCACAGTCCATGTGGTACATTCCCAGTGGTGAAGCAATCTTTTACTTTCTTGCATTCTTACCACGGATTGATACTAGAGATGCACGAGCACTCCAAGCACTTTCGCATCAGGAATCCAGCAATGCAGCAAGTACTCTACATACCTAATCCACATAATTGGAGTCGAGCAGTGCGGTTTGGTTTTGCTCCCACTTCAGGATTTTACAAGTTGGTCTCTATATATGACTCTAACGTTACTGGAAGCGGTTGTGGAGGTATTGAAATTCTTGTATTAGGTACCGAGGACAAGCCTTCATGGAAACATGTTGATTCTACTCATCTTGACAGCTTTGACAAAAATGATCTTCTCAGGTCATGGAGTGTAGAAGGAGTCGTTCACATTGCGAAAATAAGTAAGATTCAATCACGGGATCACGAGGTAATGTCATTTGATCTGGATACCGAGAGTTTCCGTGGCCATAAACGCGTGCCGAGATCTGTGTTCCCGGATGGCTCCGTTGTTTCCCTCGCCGGCGCTCTTGACGCCGACGAATGGCCATACCTTGTCGCTCTAGCAAGCGATGAGCTGCATGTATTGGGGATGAAAGACTGTCAGGAAGGTAAGTTCTATGGTACAAAGACAACAATTCCATTGCCATTCTTGAAAGAAAATCCAGAAATGAGAAGAAACCTTAGGGTTAGGTCTATTTCATTGCATGCACAAAAGATTTTGTTTTGTTGGAATTTTAGTGCATTCACTTACCACATTCGTGAAAAAAGGAAGGGCCCAGAGGCATGTGTTGGACGGGATGGCAAGCGTACTTCTGTTGCATATCAATCTAGCTTGGTAACATTCAAAGGAATGAGACGCCAACCATTGGAGGAAAGCTGAAGTATGGGATATTGACATCCATATGAGCCAACTAAGAAAATTTCTAAATGTTATGTTAAATTTAGTTTCTTTCTTCTTTTTCATGTTTGAGTGTGCCAGACACTAATTTTTATCACAACTGTCTTCTTTCAACAACTGATTTTTTTAAAAATAATTTCTCATTGATCTGATTTCTTATAGGATATATAATCCTGTTTATATAGATTATCTTATATGCTTCTTGGAAGAAAGAGAAGGCCTAGGATGTGAGAAAGCATATCATCCTTGAAATCAGACCTAAAGCAACTCAAAAGAGGGATTAACTGAATGCTAATGGATACTACTTTTTGCTGATTTTACGCCTTCTACTCGTACAGAGTAAAGTCACAATTAAAACTAAAACATCAATCATCATATTCCGGATAAATGACTAAATGGAGTTGAGGCTGCAGGTTTTGGCCTGGATAGTGGAAAGCATGCTGCAACTCTCGCCAGAGGAGAAGTGGGTGTCTACCATGAAGCCATGAACTATTTGTATAGAACCATATATAGAAACAAACTCTCCGGAGGTATCCGTAATTAGCATATAGTGATAATTAAAAGGCAATAAGTTCATAATTCCTCCCTACATCACGCCACTGCAACCACTACTGTTGCGTGTGTTTCTGTGAGCTTCTGCAGCTCCTCTTTGTTAGCCGCACCCACAAACGTATCCACTATTCCTCCTTCTTTCATGAATATGAAAGTTGGCGTTGAGTCCACTCCGCAATCCTCAGCAACAAGCTAAAAGACGATAGACAGTAAACTATTCAGATAACAGCCTTAGATAATAAAGAGAAAAAGAAGAAGTTTTACCTTCAATTCATCCACATCCACCATCATGAAAATGACATTGGTAAACTTCTTAGCCAACTCATCAAGAACAGGGGCCATGAACTTACAGGGTTCACACCCTGAAGCAGTAAAACCCACCACAATCTAATCCAATAACAAAAAAAAAAAAAAAAGAACCCAGCAAATAAAATCAGGCAAAGGAACATGAAACCAATGCAAATAAGAAAGAGGGTTTGCTTTGCTAAAATGATACACACCAGTTTGTTGGACTCTGGTCCCTCAGACATCTGGTGGAGCCACGTTCTCCTGTCGCGGCAGGCGATCACTTGTCCCTCCTCGGCCATGTTCTTCTTCTCTTTCTGCAACTAAAATATTGTATTGCGTGTTCTTTGCAAGCAGAAACAGGCTTTGAAATCGGTGGTTTCAGCTATGGAAATGTTAACTGCACTGACCCAAATATTTCGCCGCTGGATCATTCCTATACATGGAAAACTTGGACCAAAAAAAAGAAAACAGGGGAAAGTATTTGTGGTACATATGATTGATACACGCCGACACATGGGATGCAACCACGGGGTTGTTTGATTGATGTAATTGTAAACAAGTGATAATGACCACGTGCCAGTGTTAAATGGTTGGGAATGTAAAATTGACTTCGTTCCTTTCTCTGGTCTGTTCTATGATCACCAAGAAAAAACTCATTGGCCATATGTGCTGATCAGTTGATTTGCCAAGGATATATGGTTCTGCTCAAGATTATTTTACTTCTTGTCTCTTCCCACGCATCTCCAAAAAAAAAAAAGGGAAGACCTAGGATGTCAGGAAGTATCTTCCTTGAAATCAGTCCTAGAGCGACCAAAAGTGGGATTATTCATTAAATTCTTTATTGGAACAATGTTCATGATTTCATCGACTCAACAACATTAAGAATCGTGAAGCCTTTTCCAGCAAAGACATCCCCAAGGGAGAGAAAACTAGGAGTATAGGGAACAACAAATAAACCATTTTCTTGTTGTAAGTGTGAACATGTTATTGTTATTTTGGCATATCGCACGTCGATGGGAAGTATGGTAAGGGGGATATGAAAATGCTATAAAAGAAACCCCTCTCCTTCCCTTAGAGATCATCCCAAACACTTTGAGAATAGTTGTATATCAACAATTGTACAAAACACTCTTCTCTTTGTAAAGCGAGCAGGCCTCCTTAGTGGTGCTCCGGAGACGTAGGCAAAATTGGCCGAACTCCGTTATCAATTTTTGAGTGTGTTCTTCCTTTTTTATTCCGCCTTTATTTTTCCGCATTTGTTTATTTGTTTAGTATTCAACATTTTCTGGCTAAGCCGCCTTATCTCTCTATTGGCTGGCAAAGCCACCTTGTTTCATTTTTTGGCCGGCTAAGCCACCTTTGTTGGGTATAAGTTGTGAATTATAACACTGTGCAGGTGAGTTCTGTCTAGGGGGCTGGGTTTTAAGTGAACCACTGTTCCTCCAGACTTTCTTAGGGATTTATCTTGGAATGATAATTCTGTCCAAGGAGATAGGCTAGGCCATCTTTCCTGGGAATTATCGAATCAGTTCAATTCACTAGTTGTTTGTTGTAGTGGGAAAATTACCCGAGTTTCCCCAACAAGTGGTAGCGGAGCCGAAGGTTCGTCCTTTGGGCTATTTGAAATTGTCGAATACTTTCTTTTGATTTTGCAATGGCGGAAGGAGGTTCAAAACAGGCTACATCAAGTACACAGTCTGGAGAGATGGCTTCAACATACATTTGGTCGAGGATCCCAGTATCTAGTTCGAAGCTTGCTGTGGAGATATTTGACGGTATCAGTCATTTTGGCATCTGGCAGTGTAAGGTTCTTGACTCTCTATTCCAGCAGGGACTTGATGTTTCTATTGAAGAAGAGAAATCTGACGATATCAATGACAAAGAGTGGGCCGACGTAAACAAGTTGGCAAGCAGAACAATTCGATCATGCTTGTCTAGGGAGTAGAAATATGCATTCAAAAAGGAAGTTTCTGCACACAAAATGTGGAAGGCATTGGAAGACACTTTCTTGAAGAAGAGTGGTCAGAATAAGCTTCTAATGAAGAAGAGATTGTGAAGGCATTGGAAGACACTTTCTTGAAGAAGAGTTGAGACATCAAGATAAAGTGAAGAACAAAGCACCTGCAGCAGATGAAGCCTTAGTGGCTAGAGGACGACAACAAGGCCAGTCAAAGGGGAGAAGAGGAAGGTCCAAGTCGAGAAGCAAAATTGCCAAAGATGAATGTGCCTTTTTCCATGAGAAAGGGCATTGGAAGAAAGACTATCCGAAGTTGAAAAAGAAGGGAAAGACTCCACAAGAAGCAAATGTTGCAGAATGCAAGAGTGATGCAGAGTCAGATACTTCTTTGGTTGCTTCACCTTCAACATCACACGTTGATGAGTGGATTTTGGATTCTGGTTGCACCTACAATATGTGCCCCATTCGGGAATGGTTCTTTGACCTTGAAGAGCTCAATGGCGGGGTTGTTTTTATGGGTAATGACAATCCATATAGAACAGCCGGGATAGGTTCAATCAAGCTGAAAAATCAAGATGGATCCACCAGAATTTTGAGAGATGTTCGATATATTCCAGAGTTTTAGAACAATCTCATTTTATGGGGGCCGTAGAATCAAAAGGCCTAGTTGTCACTATCCGAGATGGAATTCTTTAAGCAACATCAGGAGCATTGGTGATGTTAAAAGGTGTGAGGAAGAATAATCTGTATTACTACCAAGGTAGTACAGTAATTGGGGCAGTTGCAGCAGTAACTTCTGCAAGCAAGAAGGATGCAGAGGCAATGCGACTAGGACATGCTGCTGAAAAACCCTTGCAGATTATCGCCAAGCAGGGATTGTTGAAAGATACGAAGATTTGTAAATTGGAACTTTGTGAGCATTGTGTTCTGGGAAAGCAACGAAGAGTGAAGTTTGGCACTGCTATCCATGATACCAAGGGGATTTTGGACTATGTGCATTCAGATGTGTGGTGACCTACCAAGACTCCATCTCTAGGAGGTAGACACTATTTTGTCACTTTTGTTGATTATTTTTCCAGAAGAGTGCGGGTGTTTACAATGAAGAAGTAGGATGAAGTGCTTGGGATTTTCCTTAAGTGGAAAACTCAGGTTGAGAACCCGACAGGAAGGAAGATTAAAGTTCTCCGAACAGACAATGGTGGAGAATATACGAGTGATTCTTTCTTGAAGATATGCCAAGATTGTGGCATAGTTCAGCACTTCACATTCAGAAAAATACCACAGCAGAACGGGGTGTCAGAGCGTATGAACAAGACAATGGTGGAGAAAGTTCGTTGTATGCTGTCTAATGGTGGGCTAGGCAGAAATTTTTGGGTTGAGGCTGTGACATATGCTCAACATCATGTTAATAGGTTGCCACATTCTACTTTAGGTGTCAAGACCCCTTTGGAGGTATGGTCTGGAGAGAAGGGATATCGTCTTTGGTGTCTAGAGGCAAAGAAGACTATTATCAACAAGGATGTTACTTTTGATGAATCTGTCATGTTGACTAAGGTAAATCCAGAAGAAGCTGGTGGTACTTCATAGCAGGTGGAGTGTGTATCAAAGTAGGTGGAGTTTGAGCCTACTATGGTGATACCAGCTAAGAGCGCCAATGGTGACTCTCCATTGATAGGGGAAGAGTCAGATGAAGAAGAGGTTCCGACCCAAGAACCTACGCAACAGTTTGAGTCAATTGCCACTAGTAGACCAAGACGAGAAAGGAGAAAACCAGAACGTCTCATTGAAACGGTGGCCTATGCACTTCCAATCATTGATGATGTTCCTTCCACTTTTTCAGAAGCCTTTCGGAGTTTTGAAAGTAGCAGTTGGAAAGTGGCAATGAAGGAGGAGATGGAATCTCTTCAGAAGAACAAAACATGGAAGTTGACACAACTACCGAAGGGAAAGAAGGAAATTGGATGCAAATGGGTATTTGCTAAGAAAGAAGGATTTCCTAACAAGAGTAATGTTCGCTACAAGGCAAGATTGGTGGCTTAAGGTTACGCTCAGAAGGAGGGAATTGATTATAATGAGGTATTTTCTCCAGTTGTGAAGCATTCCTCCATTAAAATTCTGTTGGCCTTGGTAGCACAGTTGAATTTGGAGCTAGCTCAACATGATGTGAAGACTGCATTCTTACACGGTGACTTGAAGGAGGAAATCTATATGACTCAGCCCGATGGATACAAAGTTGCTGGTAAGGAAAATTAGGTGTGCAAGCTAGACAAGCCGTTGTACAGTTTGAAGCAATTTCCAAGACAGTGGTACAAACGATTTGACAAGTTTATGTTGGGTCAAAAGTATGCAAGGAGCAAATACGACCATTGTACGTATTTGAGAAGACCACAAGATGGGTCCTACATCTATCTACTCTTATACGTAGATGATATGCTGATAGCTGCAAAGAGCCAAGTTAAAATCGACAAGTTGAAGGCTCAGTTGAGTAGAGAGTTCGAGATGAAGGATTTGGGAGAAGCAAAGAAGATTTTCGGCATGGAGATAAGCAGGGACAAAAAGGGAGGCAAGCTTTGGCTGACTCAAAAAGAATATTTGAAGAATGTGCTATAATGTTTTGGCATGAATGAAGGGTCAAAACCTCCAGGTACTCCACTTGCTCCTCATTTGAAGCTTAGCAATTAGTTATCTCCGCATACAGAAGAAGAACGAGAGTACGTGGCAAAAGTTCCTTATGCCAATGTAGTCGGAAGCATGATGTATGCAATGGTGTGTACGAGACCAGATATTTCACATGCTGTTAGTATTGTGAGCAGATACATGCATGATCCTAGCAGAGGTCATTGGCAAGCTGTAAAATGGATTGTTCGGTATATCAAAGATACCGTAGACATTGGCTTAATGTTTGAGCAGGATGAATCACTTGGTCAAGGAGTGGTTTGATATTGTGATTCTGACTATGTAGGAGATTTAGATAAGCAAAGATCGACGACAGGCTATTTGTTCACTTTAACAAAAGCTCCTATTAGTTAGAAGTCCACTTTACAGTCTTGTCTACAACAGAAGCAGAGTATATGGCTACTACAGCAACTGTGAAGGAGGCAATTTGGCTTCATGGGTTGCTAAAAGACTTGGTAGTTGGTCAGAAACAACTTGTAGTATATTCTAACAGTCAGAGTGCTATTCATTTAGCGAAGAATCAAGTTTTTCATGCACGGGCGAAGCACATTGATGTTCGCTATCATTTTGTGCAAGAAAATCTTGAAGAACAAGAGATACTACTCCAGAAGATTTTGACAACAGAGAATCCTCCAGAAGATTTTGACAACAGTGTGAACATGTTGTTGTTATTTTGGCACATCCCACATCGATGGGAAGTATGGTAAGGGGGGTATGTAAATGCTATAAAAGAAACCACTCTCTTTTCCTTAGAGATCATCCCAAACACTTTGAGTATAGTTGTATATCAACAATTGTACAAAACACTCTTCTCTTAGTAAAGCGAGCGGGCCTCCATAGTGGTGCTCCGGAGACGTAGGCAAAATTGGCCGAACACCGTTATCTATTTTTTAGTGTGTTCTTTCTTTTTTATTCTGCCTTTATTTTTCTGCATTTGTTTATTTGTTTAGTATTCAACATTGGCCGGGTAAGCCGCCTTATCTCTCTATTGGTTGGCAAAGCCGCCTTGTTTCATTTGTTGGCCGGCTAAGCTGCCTTTGTCGGGTATAACTTGTGAATTATAACACTGTGCGGGTGAGTCCTGTCTAGGAGGTTGGGTTTTAAGTAAACCACTGTTCCTCCAGTCTTTCCTGGGGATTTATCTTAGAATGATAATTCTGTCTAAGAAGATACGCTAGGCCATCTTTCCTGGGAATTATCGAATCAGTTCAATTCACTAGTTGTTTGTTGCAGTGGGAAAATTACCCGAATTTCCCCAACAAATCTACCTCGTTATTTTTTTTTTGATTTAAATAATCTACCTCCTTAACATTTACTTTTACCTCTTTGGTCTTCATTGTCCTGTGATCATAGGATACCAGAATGGTTGGACCTCCTCCTTCACTCAACAGCAAAACCTTGTCCTCTTCTTCTGCCCCTTTACCTTTACTGGTGGATCCAATTGATGTAACTCGGTGAGTAAGTCTTGGATATCTTCCCACCTGGAATGATGATAAAACAACGTGTAGTTTTGTCCAAGAGCTTACCACTACGTACTCCTTCATAATTCATACGTCAAGACCATTCCATGCCTTCCTCCTTTCCAAGAATAAACTAAGCGAACCACGGCATAGTGATACATTGAGGCCACATGCCTCCCTAATACCCCTTATTTGAGGAGGTGCTGGGATGACAAACCGGACTGCTTCATTCTCTATATCGAACGCACATATTCCCTCACACTTCTTTGTACGAGAATCATCCGAACAAACCCAGTGAAATCATCCGAACAAACCCAGTGAAGAGTACCATTGAAGGATGCTTAACGAGACCTTGGGAACCGGATATGTTCACTAATGCTTCTCCACGAGTTATTACTTCCAAGAGTTTAAATCATTGACGGTGAATCCGGGGGGTCGAGGAAGAAAACCATAATCTTATACTGATCACTTGACGGGCAATAGAAGAACTCCATACCACGGGGATAAAGGGGATAGAAAAGTGATCGTCTTGCTAAGCTTTCAATCAAGATATATTCTCCTGTGATGGGATTGCACACGCAAAATGTGAGCACCGGTAACTCTTCGTTTTGTCTTCCAAATGCATCAGGTTCTTCTACTTCCCATGAGTGTGCTGAACAAAGCAAGCCACCACAAGAACCGACAAATACCCCATTGGGTTTCCAGATGATGTCGAACCTCGGCCCTACATCCAAGGTGACAGAAGAAGCCGGGGCATTATCAACACTACTAGTAGTAGCAGTGGTGAAATGTAGCATGTTTTGTTTTAAATAGTTAGGGGGGGCGGGGGCCCAATCTGACCGCTGTAGAAAAGGAGACATTGTTGCGCCACAATGTGGCTTCTGTTTCTCTTCTTCTCCATCAAAACCCTAAAACAATAATATAGGAGGAACTCACAAGATTTGGTATATTTGGTATGAATACTACTCTTTACAAATCTATATCTATATATTATCTATATATACTAAAGAAGACTATGGTGAACTGAATTGACTATTTTATCCTTTTCAAAAAAATCTTTTAACCAAGCTTTGAATTTTATTTGACAGTGGGCTGATTAGGTGTTCTAAACATATGCCACGTAGTATTTATTTTCTAGCTTTTTTAATTAACACCATTTATTTCAAAGTTATTTCTCTTGCCACGTTTATGACTCCCATCACATGCATCTAGAATTCTCCATGAGTTGGACTTCCAAACATAGGGTGCTCTTCTTCTTCTCTTTTTTTCTTTCTCACTGCCTACTACGTTGGTCGGTGTTTCCAATTTGGTCGAAGTCGATATTATGTCACCTTTCCCAATTTACAACACTGGTCCATCCTGCTCATGAAATCCTTGAATTCTTTCTCTCATACTATTCATAAATGTGGCTGGAATTACATTAATTGATCATCCGAAAGAAACACCATTATTCCTCTCTACATCTCTTACCTTTTCTATTATCTCTTTTTCTATGCTTTCAGGCTGTTAGACACCACAACTTGGAGAACAAAAGAAGCAGGCCCAACTAAAGATTTCTGGTATAATTCTACCTTAGAGAGCACTGAGAGTAATGAGATTGGAAAGAGATGAGGATTAGGTTGTTGGAGGACTTGGGTATTGTTAAGTTTTCTCTACTTTTTTTTTTTTTAATGCTTCCGTATGATGTCCTCTCTTTTACCCTTATGTAGGCTGTTATACAGGTGTACACAGTAATCATTTGTTAATTTGCTTATTTCCATTTCACATTATCTGCTTTCATATTTTGCATAACTTTTTTGGAATTGTCTCTTCCACCATTCCTCATTTATTTTGTTGTTTACTTATAATAATGGGCTGCTTATTTTTGCTTGGTTGGATTTGTGTTGGATGTATTATTTTTTTTTTGTTGGTTGATCAAATTTTATTATGTGCTGGGACGAGTGTAAAATCTTGATTCTATTATTGTCCTAATTAATTTTGTTTTACAGTTATATAATATGGCTATGAGTTGTTCAACTATGCTCACTCCTCTATAGTTATTCTCATTGAACTGTAGGTTTTATTAAAACAACATTCTTCATCAACCGGTAATCTTACCGTCTTTGTTTCTTTTCCTTTGTTTGGTTGGAGTTGTATTATAAGATATTTCACAATAAGCAACAGTTAGCAAAGGAGGAAAAAATAAAGCAAAAAAAAAAAACCACCTTTTCTTTTCTTTCGCTTTTATAGTTGGTTCTTTTATGCATGATGTTTTTGGCTTCTCACCTTAAAAGTCATCATTATTTATGATTTATCATCAATCTATAGATCCTTTGATATTCATCCTCCTTCCGAAAACAAAAGTGAGCACCTTCTCCCCTTTTAATTAATTGCTGATCATCTCCTCAATTTTTTGGGTGCTTCTTTATTATTATAATTTATAATATTTTCTTATAGTCCCTCTATTTATTTCCAGGGTTTCCTGATGTGGTGAGATAGAGTTATGGGCATGAAGTGGTCCCAGGATTGAAATAGAACCATGAATTAGTAAGCGTTTTGCTCCCTTGATAAGCTTTACCTATATTTTCTTTTGTTCTTCTTCCAGTATGTATCATTTTGAATGATGCTAGAAAGGGTTTTTATTCTCACCTTAATATCTGAATGACTATTCATTGTTTTTAAATGAATGGTAAGGAATTAAATTTTACAAATTTTTACGGTGACCAAAAATTTGTTGGGTTGTGAAAAGTTATTACCAAGGAGATGTTCCCTCTCTCTCTCTTTTTTTTTTTGGTTTTCTGACGCTATACTGACACTGGTTTTTTTAGTAGTTATTTTTGTGGAGAAAAGAAGGGAAGAAAAATACCAAAGCTTGAATATTGAACCAAGACATGACACACATGCTTCCGTCCATCATCCTACAGGACAATCAAGCACAGCAAAGGTTTACACTTCAATCCCCTTTAGTTGGAGTTAAAAAAGGTTTTGTGCATCCTATCATATTGGGATTCTAAAGCCTTTGACAAGCAGATCGTTGGCAGGTAACACAATTTTTCTTTGTCTACTATATTCCTGCCTTGATTCTAAGTTCTTAACCTTAAGGTTTGATTTGGTATATAAGTGAGGTGTGATTGCCATTAATTTTTTTCTCAGCATCCATTCCTTTATTTCCTCTAGATTGGTATTTCATTTTTTAGAGTTTTCCTTCCTGTTTTCTATTTTTTAAGCAGAAATTTGAAGAACAAGATTGAGATTTACACATTAGCATACTTATTGTCAATGAAATTTTATGCTCAATTTTGATCACTTTTATATTGGTTGCCATTAATCTGCCTCTCCTCCAAAAGGCTCTCATTGGTAAGACATAATTATGGTTGCTTGGCGGACATCTCTTAGTTTTATAATTAAAATCTTCTGCGTTAAGTGTTTTTTTTTTTTGGTAAAAGGACACATTGGTTGGATGGGCTGTTTTTTTTTTTTCTTTTTTTTCTTTTTCTCTTATTGTGGTAATTTTGACAACTGAAAATGCCATAAGCAGGTCAAAGTTAATATGAAGCATTACGGTTAAAATCCATAATCAACATAGCAAGAAAAAGGAATTGCACAACAGAAGCACACCAAATGGACAGGACCATGCCTCAAAGTGTGAGTATGCAATAATACTTTAGCAAAGATCACAATAAGGATGACAGAAAAATATTGGTTCACTAGCCAATGACCTGATCAAAGAGCTAGATTCTTGCACCCAAAAAAAAACACTCCGTGTTAGTGTGGAATTATTTATGTGGCTATATGCTCAGAGAATTTACAAGCTCCACTCAATCCAAGTAATGTCTGAATTCCAGGCAAATGCAGGCACTTCCAAGATAAGCCGCGACAATATGGTACTATAGGTTGTATTTTCTAGCAATTTGTCTACATTGATTCAGTACTTTCATGCTATTTTCATAAGCTTAATGAGAATAAGTCATTAGGATAATTTGAGTGTTATTATATTATTTTATGCTGGACTGAAATTTCATTGTATTTTTTCGATTGAAATTTTTATATATTATATGTTCTCCAAGTCATTAAACTATGACTTAATTTATATTATCAAAAGTAGTCCATCAGGTTTTATCCCGCAGCGAAGCGCGGATAGCTTGCTTGTAAAAACTAAATGAGAACGGTCGCTCCATTTAGTCCGAGTGCTTTTACACTTTTATCATTTAAAACATTACTCTATTACTAACTCTTTCAAACTAGTATACTTTTTATTACAGCCTAATTCCTTATGACTTAATCTGTTTTAGGTTTATTTTTGTAAACCGAAAATGCCATCACCAATAACTGCCATGTTTGCTTTTTGGTGGTGAAAGCGCCACGTTATGGGGTTATATTTATCTCCGTCTAGAGTTTTCTTAACTTCTCCGCCGCTTCAATCACCCTTACATGCTTCTCTTTGCCACCTTCATCGCTTCTTTGTACCTATGGTTAGAGCCATCAGGTCGTCGGCCATTAACTTCTTAAGATGAGGTCAATTCGGCGGAGATTTTGTGGCATTTCGTTCATAAGGTGTATAATGTGCCTTTCTCCAGTTATCAAGGTTAAAAATTCTTCAACCATTTTTTTCTTTTATTTTTCTTAAGATTTTGTGGTCTATTGGTTTAAAAAACCGTCAATTCGATTTAGGTTTCATGAATTGTGATCATTCTGATTGGGTTCGTCGCATGCAGATCATTGCAGGGTTTCCAGAAGTTCCATAGAACTCCTAAGGGGTTTTCCATTAAGCGTTATAAGTAATCGATTACTTTTGTAGCGTTTATGTGTGTGTTTTCTATCTAATGTTTTATCTAGCTCTTATGAATTTGATGACCGAAATTAATTAATTACTATTGGTGAATTTCTGTATTCTTCCTTGCTGTTGTTCTGAATCACAAGACTCCGCAAGTTGCATGTCGATGGGGTATAATCTTTATCTATTGTCATTGAACAACTCACTGCCACTAAAATTTGTACTTTTAAACATCTTTATGCACCCAAATATGTAACCAGGGAGGCATTTTAGTGACAACAAATTAACTAATGTTCTTCCCTTTCTCAGGCTTGACATTAATCATGTTAGTAAGTTTGCGCTTTTTGTGGGTACAGATTTGCTGTGGCAAAAATGCATATGGATTTTGTTAGTCCTAGATCTCAACCAAATTAAGAACAGACCTTCTGCTATGCATTCGAGGCTAAACTAGCAGGCTTGATGTCATGCTAATTGTCCACGGTTCCAACCACTATATTTACCAAAGCTTTTAGTTATAATCTCAGCATCAGTGCCTCTGTAGCAACATAGCCTCCTTTGCCGCCTCTATAGCTTCTTGCTTCGTTCTTTCTTCTATATATCTTTTAGTTTCTCCCTATTACACTCCTATCCAACAAATGGGTTTTTGGGTTTTTTGGGCCCCCATGTTTAGTGGTTTGGCCAATTTGGTACTCTGATATTTTTTTTGGCCGGGCATATACCCCGATATTGCATGGGCAAGCCAAACGTAGACCCCTGGTCAGGCTCCTGCTGACGTGGAGGCTGCCCGGGGTATTTGCGCGTGTTACTGTAGCAAAACGACATCGTTTTAAAGGATTGGCTGGACATGTAGGATCCATGTGTCTTTGTGGGCTCCGCATGCTACCGACCCCAGATTTTTCACCCCACCGACCCAAAATTTGTTGGATACCGAAATGAAAGCAGACCCGATTTTGATTATTTATTTAATAATTTTTCTTTCTTTAAATCATTTTTTATTTTTAACAATATTAAAAATGAGTAAAACTCAATTTTCAAAAATTTTACTTGGTTTTAAATAAATACACCATATTATGTTGGATTTATTATTTTTAAAATTTTATTTTTTTGATATACTAATTTCTAAAAATTCCTATTTAAACTCTCCCACCGGTCTACATTTTTAAAAAGTACCTAAATTTTTTTAATAATAATAATAAATAAAGAACAAGATCAAATCTCAAATGTAAAAAATTAAAAAATAAATATCTATTATTATAATTATTATCTTGTGCTAGAATTATTTTTTTGAAAAAAAATTAAAATAATTATACAATAGTGGCATAAAATCTCACTTAAATTCAATTTTAAATTATAAATTTGAAAGAACGATTATTGAACCAGATGTATTGAGTTATTTTATTATTTTACTTCCCTTATTGTTCCAGAACTAATACTTTAATTCTTAAGGGTTTTTTGGTCCCTCATGTTTAGTGGTTTGGCCAATTTGGTACCCCGATATTTTTTTTTGGCCGGGCATAGACCCTGATATTGCATGGGAAGAATTTGGGGCTTTGAGTGAAGTTGGCCCCAATAAGCCACCTGTGTCCGACGTGGCATGAAACGGTGACGTTTTCTCATTTAAAACGACGTCGTTTTGCTACAGTAACTCGTGGAAATACCCGGGCAGCCTCCATGTCATCAGGTGCCTGACCAGGGGTCTACGTTTGGCCTGCCCATGTAATCTCGGGGTATATGCCCGGCCAAAAAAAATGTCAGGATACTAAATTGGCCAAACCACTAAACATGGGGTCCCAAAAAATCCAAAAACCCCCAACAAATTGAGATTCCACCAATTCATTTTGCTTGGGGCTAAACCAATTCTTGGAGAGGTTCAAAACCTATTGACTTTTCTTCTTTATACCTTATAATTTTTCATACTAACCAAGATAAAGTAACTTATGTTTATTGTTAAGATTTTAGGTTCCTACTTGATAATTTCGTTATTAATAAGATAAATAGTCATTTGGAAGAGGCAAAGCATCTTCCTTCTGGATGGTATTCATTTTTTTGGTTCACTAATATTATTTTTTTTCGTATTACAAAAAACAATCAGTATGGCATGTTGCAGCTGCAAAAGGCAGGGCATCATGGGAATGATTGCACTGAGGTGAATTTTTTCCTTCAAATTCTAACAGACAAAGAAGCAATATGTATGACAAATCTTCCTCACCCTACGTTTCATATACATACTAGTATTAATTAACCGGCCAAAAAGGGAATTCTTCACATGAAAAAACCAGAAAACAATTTTATCTCTAGCACAAAACAATCAATCAATCAATCGTGTGATTTGGATGCAAAGTCTTACAGTATTGGCAGACAAGTGGGGGGCTCTGCTCGCTGGTGGGGCGGCTGTCGTCTTGTTAGTGTTGGTGAATGAGAGGGGAAGTGAGGGGAAGTGAGGCTGGTGAGGGGGAAGTTTGAGTGAGTAATTAAGGTAAATTAGGGTAATTAATGGGAATCCATAATTTTGGGTACTACATAACAATAATGTATAACTTCTTTCGTTAAATAAAAAAAAAAAAAAACGAAGTTGCATAGCCTTTGCCATTGCTAATCCAATTCGGATTTGGGGAAGGAAACCACAGACCGACATAAGAACACCTCCTCTAGAAAAGCTATAAATAGAGGCGTATTGTGTTCTCTCCTAGCCATTCTAATTCTACCAGGTCATCAAAGAACAGACATTAACGCCAGCTATGTCTACCACAACCGAGAACAACGAGAAGATGATCACGCTGCTGAGCTCCGACGGCCAGGAGTTCGTGGTGGAGGAGGCGGTGGCGGTCCAGTCCCAGACCATCAAGCACTTGATCGAAGACGGGTGCAGCACCGGCGGGGGCATCCCGCTCCCCAACGTTACCGGCCCAGTCCTGAGCAAGGTCATCCAGTATTGCAAGAAGCACAGCAGGAGCAGCGGCAGTACCAAGGAAGAAGAGAAAGAACTCGAGGCGTGGGATGCCGAGTTCGTTAAAGCCGACGACTACGAAGCCCTCGCCTTTCTCATGGTGGCAGCGAATTTCCTGGACATACAGGGATTGATGGACCTGGCAGCTCAAACTCTGGCAAACATGGTAAAGGGGAAGAGTCCCGAGGAGGTTCGGAGGATGTGGAACATTAAGAACGACTTCACACCGGAGGAGGCGGCGGAGGTTCGCAAAGAAAACCAATGGGCCTTCGACGACGACAACAACTGATCATCATGAAGATAGATAGATAGACAGATGATTGCATGGCTTTTTGATTACCCAGTTTCGTTCTTTCTTTCTATGTTGCTAGCTAGCTATGGTTCCTTTCTCTCTCTCTTTTCAGGGGAAAAATAATAGTAATCTGGACTTATTGGGTCTCTTTAGTTCTTCCAAAAGAACAATCGCTTACTTTCAGTTTTAGCATTGGAAATTCAATGCCAGCTTTATTACATAACCACGTACGCCATATTGATGCTGTTTAACTGGTAGTAGTAGTAGTAGCTAGTGAGATATTCGCCCACTGATCCTCTACCTCCCATCATCCCATCCCTCACCCTCCCTCCACTTGTCTTTCCAATATGCACTCAAAGAGTTGGCCGTTTACTCCGTCCAACCTGCTCTTCTTTCACGCACCGCCACGCCCTTTCTATTGTCCCCATCCTTGAAATCGATTGAAGGTGGGAAGATGATCCTCAAAGCACTGAACTCCCCACTGCATATCCACTACAGAGGAACGGTTTTCGACATGCGGGAGTTTACAGTGGACGAGATGTGGTTTGATTACTCCCTTGTAGCTGAATATCATCATCTTGATGGTGGGAGACAATGGTGGTAATGATCATCACCATTGGTCCACCATGTTGGCCATTAGACTAAACTAATGTGGACAATGAGTGGGTGTTGTGAATGTGGCTTGTGATCAGTTCATTCACCTCATTCTCAGTCTCCTGACCACGTTTTGGCAGCCCCAAAACTCTCTGAAAAAACCTCTCTTCAGTTCTTCTTCTTTGTGAAAGAAGCAAGAGCTTAAGCACTCCAAAACACCCCAAACACACACTAGCTCCTACCTTTTGTTGCTAGCACATCAAGTGGGAGTGCTCGAGGCTTGATTCGTGTGACGATTCGAAGCCGATCACGGTTCGTGTGGATACCATAGAGGAGCAGGTCTTCTTCTTGCTCTTACTGATTCCTTACACAAGTTAGGTGAAAGATCCTAATCTTTCAGGTATGTCAAAATTATTATACGGTTTACTAGCTTCACATGTGTTCTTGGTTGTTTCCCTTGTCTTCCGCTGCATCTTTTGCTTTTATATGAATGTCATATAGCCTAGGGAAACTTACAGGGCAATGACAATCCATGTAAAACAGTCGGGATAGGTTCATTCAAGCTGAAAAATCATGATGGATCCACCAGAATTTTGAGAGAAGTTCGATATGTTCCAGAGTTGAAGAAGAATCTCATTTCTTTGGGGGCCTTAGAATCAAGAGGCCTAGTTGTCACTATCCGAGATGGAATTCTTAAAGCAACGTCAGGAGCATTGGTGATGTTAAAAGGCGTGAGGAAGAATAATCTGTATTACTACCAAGGTAGTACAGTAATTGGGGCAGTTGCAACAGTAACTTCTGGAAGCAAGAAAGATGCAGAGGCAACGAAGCTGTGGCATATGCGTTTGGGACATGCTGGTGAAAAATCCTTGCAGATTCTTGCCAAGCAGGGATTGTTGAATGGTACAAAGACTTGCAAATTGGAATTTTGTGAGCATTGTGTTCTGGGAAAGCAACGAAGAGTGAAGTTTGGCACCGCTATCCATGATACCAAGGGGATTTTAGACTATGTGCATTCAGATGTGTGGGGACCTTCCAAGACTCCATCTCTTGGAGGTAGGTACTATTTTGTCACCTTTGTTGATGATTTTTCCAGAAGAGTGTGGGTGTTTACGATGAAGAAGAAGGACGAGGTGTTTGGAATTTTCCTTAAGTGGAAAGCTCAAGTTGAAAACCAGACAGGAAGAAAGATTAAAGTTCTCCGAACAGACAATGGTGAAGAATATACGAGTGATCCTTTCTTGAAGATATGCCAAGATTATGGCATAGTTCGGCACTTCACAATCAGAAAAACACCACAGCAAAACGGGGTGTCAGAGCGTATGAACAAGACATTGGTGGAGAAAGTTCGTTGTATGCTGTCTAATGCTGGGCTAGGCAGAAATTTTTGGGCTGAGGCTGTGACATATGCTCAACATCTTGTTAATCGGTTGCCACATTCTGCTTTAGGTGGCAATACCCCTTTGGAGGTATGGTCTGGAAAACCTGCTACAGATTATGATTCTTTGCGTGTGTTTGGCTCCACTGCATACTACCATGTAAATGAATCAAAGTTAGATCCACGAGCAAAGAAGGCTCTATTTATGGGTCTTAATGCTGGAGTGAAGGGATACCGTCTTTGGTGTCTAGAGGCAAAGAAGACTATTATCAGCAGGGATGTTACCTTTGATGAATCTGCCATGTTGACTAAGGTAAATCCAGAAGAAGCTGGTGGTACTTCACAGCAGGTGGAGTGTGTATCAAAGCAGGTGGAGTTTGAGCCTACTATGGTGATCCCAGCTAAGAGCACCAATGGTGACTCTCCATTGACAGAGGAAGAGTCAGATGAAGAAGAGGTTCCGGCCCAAGAACCTACGCAGCAGTTCGAGTCAATTGCCACTAGTAGACCGAGACGAGAAAGAAGAAAACCAGAACGTCTCATCGAAACGGTGGCCTATGCACTTCCAGTCATTGATGATGTTCCTTCCACTTTTTCAGAAGCCATTCGGAGTTCTGAAAGTAGCAGTTGGAAAGGGGCAATGGAGGAGGAGATGGAATCTCTTCAGAAGAACAAAACATGGAAGTTGACACAACTACCGAAGGGAAAGAAGGCAATTGGATGCAAATGGGTATTTGCTAAAAAGGAAGGATTTCCTGACAAGAGTAATGTTCGTTACAAGGCAAGATTGGTGGCTAAAGGCTACGCTCAGAAGGAGGGAATTGATTATAATGAGGTATTTTCTCCAGTTGTGAAGCATTCCTCCATTAGAATTTTGTTGGCCTTGGTAGCACAGTTGAATTTGGAGCTAGCTCAACTTGATGTGAAGACTGCATTCTTACACGGTGACTTGAAGGAGGAAATCTATATGACTCAGCCCGATGGATACAAAGTTGCTGGTAAAGAAAATTGGGTGTGCAAACTAGACAAGTCGTTGTACGGTTTGAAGCAATCACCAAGACAGTGGTACAAACGATTTGACAAGTTTATGTTGGGTCAGAAGTACACAAGAAGCAAATACGACCATTGTGTGTATTTCAGAAGACTACAAGATGGGTCCTACATCTATCTACTCTTATACGTTGATGATATGCTGATAGCTGCAAAGAGCCAAGCTGAAATTGACAAGTTGAAGGCTCAGTTGAGTAGAGAGTTCGAGATGAAGGATTTGGGAGAAGCCAAGAAGATTCTTGGTATGGAGATAAGCAGAGACAGAGAGAGAGGCAAGCTCTGGCTGACACAAAAGGAGTATTTGAAGAAAGTACTACAACATTTTGGCATAAATGAAGGGTCAAAACCTGTAAGTACTCCGCTTGCTCCTCATTTGAAGCTTAGTAGCCAGTTATCTCCACAGACAGATGAAGAACGAGAATACATGGCAAAAGTCCCTTATGCCAATGTAGTCGGAAGCTTGATGTATGCAATGGTGTGTACGAGACCGGATATTTCACAAGTTGTTAGTGTTGTGAGCAGATACATGCATGATCCTGGTAGAGGTCATTGGCAAGCTGTGAAATGGATTCTTCGGTATATCAAAGATACCGTAGATGTTGGCTTAATGTTTGAGCAGGGTGAATCACTTAGTCAAGGAGTGGTCGGATATTGTGACTCAGACTATGCAGGAGATTTGGATAAGCGCCGATCAACAACGGGCTATTTATTCACATTAGCAAGTTAGTTGGAAGTCGACTTTACAGTCAACGGTGGCTTTGTCTATAATGGAGGCAGAGTATATGGCTATTACAGAAGCTGTGAAGGAGGCAATCTGGCTTCATGGGTTGCTAAAAACTTGGGAGTTGGTCAGAAACAACTTATGGTATATTCTGACAGTCAGAGTGCTATTCATTTAGCAACGAATCAAGTCTTTCATGCAAGGACGAAACACATTGATGTTCGCTATCATTTTGTGCGAGAAATTCTCGAAGAAGAAGAGATACTTCTCCAGAAGATTTTGACTACGGAGAATCCTGCAGATATGATGACCAAGGTGGTGACAAGGGCCAAGTTTAAACATTGTTTAAACTTGGTCAATATCCTGCATATTTGAGTTGGCGCCAGATGGCGCAAGTTGGAAGCACTGTTCTTTGTTTGGTTGAGAAGATAGAGGTTTGGTGGAACTACAAAAACCCAAGGTGGAGATTGTTGAATAGTGGTGTGGGTTTCGGTATCCCACATCGTTTAAGGAGTTGAAGTGAGGGGTTAGAAAATCCTATAAATAAGACCCCCCACCTCCCTTTAGTATCATCCAAAAAAAATATTAGAGTACATTGTATCCTCACAATTGTACTAACTCTTCTCCTATAAAAAGAGCAGTGCTCCGGAGACGTAGGCATAATTGGCCGAACTCCGTTAACAATTTTAGTGTGCTCTTTCTTTTATTATTCTGCCTTTAATTTCCGCATTTATTTAGTATTCAATATTGGCCGGCTAAGCCGCCTTATCTTTTTGTTGGCCGGCTAAGCCGCCTTATTTCTTTGTTGGCTGGCAAAGCCGCCTTGCTTCATTTGTTGGCCGGCTAAGCCGCCTTTTGTCGGGTGAAGTTGTGAATTAAAACACTGTGCAAGTAAGTCCTGTCTAGGAGGCTGGGTTTTAAGTGAACCATAGTTCCTCCAGTCTTTCCTGGGGATTTATCTTGGAATGATAATTCTGTCTAAGGAGATAGGCTAGGCCATCTTTCCTGGGAAATATCGAATCAGTTCAATTCACTAGTTGAGGGGAAATTATCCGAGTTTTCCCAACACTTTCCAAATCAATATATCACATTCCTAGCAATTAGAAAATCCTTCGTGCAGCAAGCCAAAGAAAATCTTGAACTTTTGGGGGAGCCTGCAGGGACAACCCTAATGATGGCTTTTGTGGAGTTGTTAAAAAAAAAAAATATATTGTAACAAGTTTTATCCGTGAATTGCACACTTCTATCCCCTATCCATCTCCATTACCTCAGCCTGCTCCCAGATGTAATTGCCATCTCCACTTGTGATTCCACAACCAAGAGTCCTCATCCAACACAAAAACATCTGCCTCCTACCATCCCTCGCTTCGCATCCATTAGAGAATATACAATATATATTTCCTAAAAGTTGGGAGCAAAATATTTTACAATAAACCTAGCTAGAAACCTGTATAAACCCTAGAAATTAGAAACCTTCATGGCTGGCCGGTGGTCCGATCTTCCAAGGGAACTCTTGGAGAAGATAGGGAGGTGCCTCTTCAATAACTACCTTGACATCCTCCGTTTCCGGGCGGTTTGCAGCTCTTGGAGGCGATATTCATCCACAGATCCACTCCCTCCCATGATCCCATCCTTCACCCTCCCTCCACTTGTCGTGGATAACATGTCTTACGAGAATGTACTCAACGAGGTGGCTGTTTATTCCGTCCAACCGACCCATCTTTCCGGCACGGGCACCACGCCCTTGGTTTTATCCCAATCGCTGATCAAATCGGCAACTGATGGCGTGATGATCCTCAAGCATTGAACTCTCCACTGTGTATCAAATATAGTGGAAATATGGTCTTCGACTTGCGGGACTTCATAGTAAAGGAATTGTGGTTAGATTATTGGCTTGTACCTAGTGTCCGGGTTTGCACTTCTAGGAATCTTCCTCCAAGTGAAGTTGCTGTTAGTTCAAGTTTTCGTAACATTGGTGAGGACGACGACGGGTTTACAGTGATGGTCGTGCTACAACATGGTCGTAACGGTCGTTCATTGGCTGTGTGGAAGAAGGGAGATGGAGGTTGGAGTATTATCGATGATCCGGGTTTTAGGTTTGATAGAGTCTTATACGTCAATGATAATTTTTATGCTTTGGACAGGAGAAGAAGTATTGCAGTGATCGATGGCAGCAAGAAGATTATAAGGCAACTTGCTCAGGGAAACGCCGACGATTATAATCCCTATCAGATTTTAGTGGAATCTTTAGGGGAATTATTTCTGGTGTACCAAGATTCGGAACGGGGGAATATTAATCTAAGATTTGAAGTTGAGAAACTAGATGAGAAGGGGGGCAAATGGGTTAGGCCATCTGGTGATGAACTGAAGGGACGCTTGGTTTTTGCAGGATATTTTTCTACGTTCTCGCTTATGGCCAATGATTTTCCAGAGTACAAGCCCAACTGCATTCATTTCTCTGATGTTTGTATTCCTTTTCACCATCCTGCTTTTTGTCAACGTTGCTTCTGCGGTATGAATATGTCGATCTTTGATCTGGAAGATGGTGGTTTCAGGAGTTGGTTGAATATTGTGGTTGTTTGAAACTCCCAACTTGGCTCCCAGCTGAAATGCAGCGCCAGAGGAAGAAAAAATTCCATTATTGGGCTAAGAGAGGTATGTGTCCATTAATGAACAACGTCTAAAGTTCTTGACTTCTTCAACTACTTTTCAACTCATAGCAATTCATTTATTAATGTATTTTATCCTTTGTTGTTTCAGTTTATGGGTTTTTGTGGAGATGTCATAGAATATTCAATGAACGCATTTCAGGATGTTCTTCCCTCAATCCGACTTAATCATTGAAGCTGACAACTGCTCTTTATGTACTCTGCCATTGACAAATATAAATCTTCTATAAACTTTATCAGAACACAGTTATTAGCTGCTTTGGCAAGTAATATTTGGCTTGGATTACTGATTCTGTTTTTTTTTTGTCAGACTGGTTAATTAGTTGTTTGAAGCATTGCTTTGCTTCTCTTGGATTACGCTGCACGTCGACAAGACATGTTTGCTCTCTTCCATTATACTTCCTTTCTCTCTTCAAAATTCCACATCGACAAGAAATGTTTGCTCTCTTCCAGTATACTTCCTTTCTCTCTTCAAAATTCCAGTTGCAGTTGCCAAGGCTATTGTCAAACTCCAAAAAGATTTCTTCTGGAATGGCTCCTCTGATCGGGTTAAAATTTGCCTTGTCGCCTGGACTAAAATTGCTTAGCCCAAGAATCATGGTGGTCTTGGCATTGAGTCCCTTCTTGCGAAAAATCAAAGCCTGTTGTTCAAATGGTTTTGGAAGTACCTCAATCTTCCAGACACTAATTGCGTCAAACTGATTAAGCGTAAAAGTGAAGACCCCTCCAGTTCTTTCCTGCCCTCTTTCAACCTCTCCAAATCCTCACCTATTTCGAATAATATAGTGTTGAAGTATTAAAGTTGATTTTTTGGACTTGCAGCATATTGGAGTAACAAAACGAATTTACTCCATGCAATAATGTCTTAGTAGTCAAATTGTATTCGTTGTCTTATTAATGTAGTTTTATATTTCCTATGTGTCATCTAGAATGTTGTACACAGCTTTATATGTAAGTCACTATGATGCAAGTTTGTTGTAGATCAAATAACACAGAAAAGAATTCCAGTTCTTTGTGATCACTCTGAAGATTTGTTTCTTTTACTTTCTGATTGACGATCTTGGGCTAGTGATTATTCACTATCTGTTTTCTTTCATGGTAGCGGAGCCACAAAGGTCTTAGTTGGTTGTGATCGACTAATATCCCTTTGTGAAAGAGTGAACCTATTCTTCAAGAATGGATGCAAGTGGTCGTGCAAATGGCTTGGGTCTGGAGCTGTTGAACTCATCAAATTATTTGATGTGGAGGACTTGCATGGAATCATATCTTGTTGGAGAGGATCTATGGGATGTTGTTGATGGAGCCAATACGAATTGCCCAGCGAACACACCTGAAAATGCTACAGCAGTAAAGAACTGGAAGCAACTGAATGCAAAGGCAGAGTTTGTTTGAAGAGATCAATTTCGTAGGGAATGTTTCAGATATTATAAGGTGTCATTCTGCAAGAGAAATCTGGCAGACATTTCATCGACTATTCAATAAGACGGATAAAGCAAGGTTGCAGGTATTAGAGAATGAGTTGGCAAATACAACTCAGGGAACACTCTCTATGTCAAAGTACTTTCTGAAGATGAAAGATATTTGTGTAGAAATTTCTATTCTAAATCCTGAAGAAGCAATTTCCGATGCAAGGTTAAGGAGATGCATCATTTGGGGTTTGAAACCTGAATATTCACCTTTTGTTACCTCAATTCAAGGATGGGCTCAACAACCATCTTTAGAAGAGCTTGAGAATCTCTTGTCTTCACAAGAGTCATTGGCCAAGCAAATGGCTTCTACTTCTCTAAAGGAAGAAGAAGGGACAGCTTTGTTTTCAAAGAGAATGAAGAATTTTAAAGGCAAAGAAAAAGCTGGTGATTCAAGTCAACCTGAAAATTTTGAGTTTCAAAACCATACTGGGAAGAAGAACTTTAAATGTTATCGTTGTGGGAAACCTGGGTACATTAAAAAATTTTGCAGGGTAAAACTCAATGAAGAAAATGCAGCCGAAACCAATACCAATGACAAGCTCAAAGATGAAGAAGAGGATTGGAGCAGTTGTTTTATGGTCAGACCTGCTAATGCCATGACTTCCATCAATTTTAAAGAATGTTGATTCCGGTTGTGGCCACCATCTAACTGGTGATGATTCAAAGTTCTCTAGCTTTCTCGAATACAAAGGCTCTGATGCTATTGTCACAGCTGACAACACTGTACATCCCGTCAAGAATGAAGGCATTGTTACTGTCAACGACAAGAATAATGAATCCATTGTTCTTGAAAGTGTATATCATGTCCCAGGGATGAAGAAGAACTTATTCTCGGTGGCGAATGCTGTAGATGCTGGAAACTACCTTCTTTTTGGACCCAATGATGTGAAGTTTCTTCGAAACGTCAAAGTTCTCGAGGCAGTTGTTATTCACACCGGTAAGAGAGTCAATGATTTATTTGTTTTATCAGCATCTACTTCTTATGTAAATAAGATGAGCAACAACGAGAATGCTTCCTTGTGGCATGCTAGACTTGGGCATTTGAGCATGAACAAGTTAAAAGTAATGGTGGATCAAAATTTAGTAAATGGGTTGCCAAGTCTAACTAACTTCAGTGGTGGTGAAATTTGTGAAGGTTGTCAATATGGTAAGGCACATCGTCTTCCATTTGATAAATCTTTATCCAGATGCAAGGATCCACTAGAATGCATTCACAGTGATTTAATGGGGCCTACTAGAACTCCTTCTTATAGTGGTTTTCAATATGTGCTGATATTTGTTGACGATTTCAGCAGGTTTACCTGGATTTATTTTGTGAAACAAAAATCTGATGTCCTCACCAAGTTTATTGAGTTCAGGGAAATGGTGGAGGCTAAGTTTGGCAAGAAAATCAAGAAGTTGCGCACTGACAATGGTGGCGAATTTACATCCGATGAGTTCTTTTCTTTTTGCCAACAACATGGAATCAAAAGGGAACTCTCATGCTCCCATACTCCACAGCAAAACAGAATAGCTGAAAGAAAAATTAAACATCTGGTGGAGACTTGTAAGAGTTGGTTGCATGCCAAGAACCTGCCAAAAGCCTTGTGGGCAGAAGGTATGAAATGTGCAGCATACGTAATTAATAGAACGCCATTGAGTCCAATCAATTTGAAGTCTCCTTATGAAATGGTGTTTGGTGAGAAGCCCAATATTCAACATCTCAGAGTTTTTTGATCCACCTGCTATGTTCACATACATGAAGTTCAGAGAACTAAACTTGATGCAAAGGCAAGAAAATGCATTTTTATTGGGTATGATGAACGGAAAAAGGGCTGGAAGTGTATGGATCCCAAAATTCAAAAAATGACAGTATCAAGAGATGTTGTTTTTGATGAGTTTTCTTCTTTATATGGCTCTAGCTGTGATGAGGGTACATGTGAAGACAATTCGTCAAAAGTGATGAATCTGCAAATATCAACAAAAGTGCCATCTCAGCAAGGCTCATCTACTCCTATTGCTACAAGAGATCAAAATGAAAGAGGGAGTTCAAGGGAGGAAAATGAAAGGGGGAGCTCATGGCAAAGTGATTCTGTTCAACAAGAAGAAAGACCAACAGAGACTTGCTGTATCGGAAGGCCAAAAAGAGCAATTGTCAAACCATCTCGTTATAGAGATGAAAACTTTATTAGTACTTACTCATGTTTCTTTGCAGGACCACATGATGATGAAGAACCCTCTTGTTTTGATGATGCCAAAGGCATCAAAGAATGGGAGTATGCAATGGATGAGGAGATGAATGCATTGCACATAAACCAAACTTGGAGTCTAATGCCAAAGCCTGAGGATGTGCAACCTATCTCTTGTAAGTGGGTGTACAAGGTTAAAAGAAGAGCAGATGGCAGTGTGGAGAGATACAAAGCTAGACTGGTCGCTTGAGGGTTTTCACAGAAATATGGTGAAGACTATGAAGAAACCTTAGTCCTGTGGCTAAGATGACATCAGTTCGAATTGTCATTGCTTTGGCGACACATTGTGGTTGGAAACTTTGGCAGCTAGATGTAAAAAATGCCTTCTTGTATGGAGAACTAGATAAAGACATTTACATGGAGCAGCCACAAGGATACATCTCCTCTACACAACCAGATTATGTATGCAAACTCAACAAAGCTCTATATGGATTGAAACAAGCTCCTCGAGCCTGGTATGGAAAAATAGCTGAATACTTGCAATTTTGTGGTTATTTTGCTTCAAATTCAGATTCCAGCTTATTTGTTAAGAAGCAAGAAAAAGTGCATGTTGTTGTTCTCCTGTATGTGGACAATATGATCATAACAGGCAATGATGAGCAAGAAATTGCAAAGTTACAGGAAGAGCTTTTTGTTTGTTTTGACATGAAAAGATTAGGTGAACTTGGTCACTTTCTTGGTCTTGAAGTGAAATACTCCAAAGGCGGAATCTTTGTGAGTCAAGAGAACTATGCTAAGAAGCTCATTGAAAGATTTGGTGTCAAAGAGAGCAAGACACGCTCTACACCAATTGATGTGAATGTGAAGTTGAAACGAAATGAAGGCTCTCTACTTGTTGATAGTCGACCATATCGTGCTCTTGTCGGTAGTCTTCTCTACCTTACTATAACTGGACCAGATAATTCATTCTCTGTTGGTTTGGTTAGCAGATTTATGCAAGAGCCATGAAAACCACATTTGGCAGCTGCAAAAAGCATTTTGAAGTATATAAATTCCACCACTGATATGGGCTTATTCTTCAAAAGAGAAAATGAATTTTCATTGACTGGTTATACAGATGCAGACCTTGGAGGTGACTTTGATGACAGAAGGTCTACATCAGGTTATGTATTTTTCTGTGGTAATTCTAGTATTTCCTGGTGCAGCAAAAAACAAGGCTCAGTTTTCTTATCAACTACAAAAACAGAATACAAAGCTGCTGCTCTTGCTGCACAGGAGTGTGTTTGGCTCCAAAGACTCATTGAAGATATTTATTCTCCAGTTGTGAAGGGAACTGTGGTTCATGGTGATAATCAGAGTGCAATTAAGCTTGCAACCAATCCAGTTTGGCACGCAAGAACCAAGCACATTGAGTTGGAGCACCATTTCATTCGGGAGAAAGTGCTTGATGGCAGTATTTGTGTTGCAGAAGTAAAAAGCAAGGATAATGTTGCTGATATTTTTACCAAGTCGTTGGTCAAAGGCCCATTTGAATTTCTGCGTGCTAAACTGGTGTGATGTCCAAAAAATCACTTTAAGGGGGAGTGTTGAAGTATTAAAGTTGATTTTTTGGACTTGCAGCATATTGGAGTTACAAAACGAATTTACTGCATGCAATAATGTCTTAGTAGTCAAATTGTATTAGTTGTCTTATTAATGTAGTTTTATATTTCCTATGTGTCATCTAGAATGTTGTACACAGCTTTATATGTAAGTCACTATGATGCAAGTTTGTTGTAGATCAAATAACACAGAAAAGAATTCCAATTCTTTTTTATCACTCTGAAGATTTGTTTCTTTTACTTTCTGATTGACGATCTTGGGCTACAACAAACTTGCATCATAGTGACTTACATATAAAGCTGTGTACAACATTCTAGATGACACATAGGAAATAACACAGAAAAGAATTCCAGTTCTTTGTGATCACTCCGAAGATTTGTTTCTTTTACTTTCTGATTGACGATCTTGGGCTAGTGATTATTCACTATCTGATTTCTTTCATAGAGTTTCCTCCTCCTCTCCTAATAGCCAGACCTCTATCCCTCTTGGCTTGGAACTTACAATCAAATCGACAATGGTCAGAATATTAGCTTTTGGAAGGATGCCTGGAGCCCCCTTGGCTCATTAAAGGTTACCTTCCATCGCATCTTTCAGATTTTTTTTTTCTTTAAGGACGCCTCTCTTGCTGACATCTACAACCACTTCCTAACTTCCCCTTTTGATGAATGGCCATGGCGGCGAAAGTTATACTCTTGGGAGTCTGAAAGCATGCTCCTCATTCTTGCCGAATTAAGAACCATCTCCTTGTCCCTTGATACCCCTGACTGCTTCTCTTGGCATCCTGACCCTGTCAATGGTTTTAGTCCCAAATCCGGATACAACCTTCTTATCAAATCTCTATCTCCACCGATCACCATCCCTTATGTTTGGCTCTCCTTACCCCCAGGATTGAGTGTTTTCTCTGGTTGATTTTCATGGATGGCATTGCAACTAGAGACGTTTTATGCCATCGAGGTATTCTGCAAGTAAGTGACTGAAATTGCCCCTTCTGCTCTCTCCGCCCTGAAACTGCCTCTCACCTATTCCTTCATTGTAAACCGTCTTGGTTATTGTGGCAACGTGTTTGTAATTGGTAGGGGGTTCCCTGGGTTATGCCTTCAACCTGCACACTTTGGTATCGTCTCTGGCCCTCTGCTGCTGAGAATAAATTTTGCAAATCTTCCTGGCTTCTCATTGGCTCTGCCATCATATGGTCCATTTGGTTAATGCGCAATGACCTGGTCTTCAACAATAAAGCCCCTAATTGGGACAAGCTTTTTGTTCTCGTAATCCTGAGAGCCAGTTGGTGGATTAAATCTGTTCATCTCTCCTTTCCCTACTCCTTCCGTATGATGTTATCCAATGCTACCTTTGTCAAATCCTGGAAAGCTGCTAGCAACAGGCTTCTGTAATTTCAGCTTGTCTACCTCTGCTTACCATATGAGCCAACTAAGAAAATTTTTAAATGTTATGTTAAATTTAGTTTCTTTTATCTTTTTCATGTTTGAGTGTGCCAGACACTAATTTTTATCACAACTGTTCTTCTTTCAACAACTGATTTTTTAAAAAATAATTTCTCTTTGAACTGATTTCCTATAGGATATATAATCCTGCTTATATAGATTATCTTATATGCTTCTTGGAAGAAAGAGAAGGCCTAGCATGTGAGAAAGCATATCATCATCGAAATCAGACCTAAAGCAACTCAAAAGAGGGATTATCTGAATGCTAACGGATACTACTTTTTTTTTTGGCTGATTTTACGTCTTCTACTCATAGAGAGTAAATCTATTATATATATTAATAGCTGAATCCCTCACCAGGTTTTGACACATAGGATTTTTGAGGTCTTGCTTTATTGCCATGTGGAGATTTTGGGGTCTTCTTTTATTGCCATGTGGAGGGTTGTAGGTGTAGTTTGATTGGTTATAATGACAAATATAATTATCCCAGAGTAATTAAACTCCCATCAGAAAAGCTTATATGTTATATCCTCATACGATTCAACCTAAAAGCTGAAATTCAATGTTAAAAAAACAAAAGCTTATCAATTATATCCTGATAATAATTAAACTCTTATAAGAAAATCCTGATAAGAATTAAACTCTTATCTAGAAAAAACTGATAAGTTATGCCATTGATTTAAAAACAAAAGTCATCGTCATTGTATTGTTTTATATATATTATGTGATTTACTCTAAGAATTATACTATTTTTATTGATAAACTTTACAACTGATAAGATAGTATTGGTATTCAAAACTAACCTTTAATCATATTTTACAAAAAAATTCATCATCTCACTTTAAATACAAATACAGTCTCTGTGTTTTTCGTGTATCTCTACAAAAATTTCATCATCTCTCTTTAAATACAGATACAGTCTTTGTGTTTTTCGTATATCTCTACAAAAATTTCATCATCTCTCTTTAAATACAGATACAGTCTCTGTTTGTGTATGTGAAATAACAGTCTTTATATGTGATACAGTTTCACAATCATTCATTCATTTTTTTTACTCCTTCTTTATTTTGTTTTTGCAATACACAAGGTCTAGATACAATCTCTACCTGTGTGTGATACAGTTTCTCTATCATTCGCTCATTCTCTCTAATTAAGCTATACGAATGTTGATATAGTATTAAAGTTATTTTGTTTCTCAAAATTAAGCATCCTATTTTTTATATTCTTTTTATTTCCCAATCTATTTTAATTATTTTTATATTTTTTTGTTTGTGTAGGAAATATATATTAAAGCTTTGGATGAATTTGCTCCTGACATGATTTAGGGAAAATTCAAGTTAGAGTTTCTGAGACTGTGGGAATCCTTGAATACAAAATTATAGAATCTCCTAATTAGTCCAGATATGAGTTTAATTGATGCAAAGGTATGTTTAATTTTTCATGTCTTTTAATTTTTTAATTTTTCATTTCACAAATTAATTGTTCTTTATATTATTATTTTATATAATATTTTTTTGGTGGTTTCTTTTATGTTTTATATTTTTTATCATTTTATATTTTACTAATTATTTTTTCTGTTATTTTTTATTTTTTATTTTAGGAATCAATTATTCATGTTTAAATTTATAAAATTAATTATTATTTATAATATTATTAAATATTTTTTATCTATTTTATGATTTGTATTATATTTTTTGTATTAAAATTTTTCTTCATAATAATAGATTTTTCTATTTATTTTTATGATTTCTATTTTAGAAATTACTCATTTTATGTTTTTTTATTTTTTTGTTTATTATTAATGAATTCTTATAATTTTTTATTTTGTGCCTAATATTTTTTTTAGGGGTCAATTATGTAGGCCCAAGCATAGATCAACAAATGATGCAGGTATAAATTTATAAAATTATTTATTATTTATATTATTATTGAGTATTTTATTTTGTTTATTTTTCTAATTTATTTGTATTTTCTATTTTAATTTTCTTTCTTCATAATAATAACTTTTTAAAATTGTTTTCCTGATTTTTTATTTTTAGAAATTATTCTCTTATTTTTCATGTTTTTTATTATTAATTCATTATTTTAATTTTTCCTTTTATTGTTTAATATATATTTTTTTGTTTTGGGGCTCACTGATGTATTATTTATAAGATTAATAAATAGTTTGTTTTATTTCTTTTTCTGATTTATATTCTATTTTGTAATTTAACTTTTTTCTGCATAATAATATTTTTTGATTTATTTTCCTGATTTATATTTATTTAAAATTAGTCTCTTAATTTTTTTTAACCTTTTTGTTATCATTCATTAATTATTTTTTATTTTTACTTCTACTGTTTAATATTTTAATTGTTTTTGGCTCAATGATCCATGCTTAATTTTTCAAAATTAATTATTATTTATATTATTATTAAATAGGTTTTTAAGAATTTATTTTTCTTTTCTATATTATATTTTATTGTGTTATTTTTTTATAATAATATTTTTTATATATTTTACTGATTTATGTTTCTAAAATTACTCTCCTATATTTATTTATCTTTTTGGTTATTATTAATTAATTCATTTTACTTTTTCTTTTGTTGTTTAGTATGTTTTTTTTTTTTATTTTAAGGGCCAATAATGCATGTTTACGTTTGAAAAATTAGTTATTATTTATATTATTATTAAATAATTGATTTTATTTATTTTTCTGATTTATATTCTAATTTTTTTTAATAATTTTTATTTATTTTTCAGATCTATATGAAAAATGGAAAAAAAATAATAAAAATGTATAATTTACAAACAAATTATGTGCAAACTTTTTTAATATTACATAACAAATATTTAGAAATAATAATTAAAATTTTACTTTTTAAAAGAATCTATTATATATATTAATAGCTGAATCCCTCACCAGGTTTTGACACATAGGATTTTTGAGGTCTTGCTTTATTGCCATGTGGAGATTTTGGGGTCTTCTTTTATTGCCATGTGGAGGGTTGTAGGTGTAGTTTGATTGGTTATAATGACAAATATAATTATCCCAGAGTAATTAAACTCCCATCAGAAAAGCTTATATGTTATATCCTCATACGATTCAACCTAAAAGTTGAAATTCAATGTTAAAAAAACAAAAGCTTATCAATTATATCCTGATAATAATTAAACTCTTATAAGAAAATCCTGATAAGAATTAAACTCTTATCTAGAAAAAACTGATAAGTTATGCCATTGATTTAAAAACAAAAGTCATCGTCATTGTATTGTTTTATATATATTATGTGATTTACTCTAAGAATTATACTATTTTTATTGATAAACTTTACAACTGATAAGATAGTATTGGTATTCAAAACTAACCTTTAATCATATTTTACAAAAAAATTCATCATCTCACTTTAAATACAAATACAGCCTCTGTGTTTTTCGTGTATCTCTACAAAAATTTCATCATCTCTCTTTAAATACAGATACAGTCTTTGTGTTTTTCGTATATCTCTACAAAAATTTCATCATCTCTCTTTAAATACAGATACAGTCTCTGTTTGTGTATGTGAAATAACAGTCTTTATATGTGATACAGTTTCACAATCATTCATTCATTTTTTTTACTCCTTCTTTATTTTGCTTTTGCAATACACAAGGTCTAGATACAATCTCTACCTGTGTGTGATACAGTTTCTCTATCATTCGCTCATTCTCTCTAATTAAGCTATACGAATGTTGATATAGTATTAAAGTTATTTTGTTTCTCAAAATTAAGCATCCTATTTTTTATATTCTTTTTATTTCCCAATCTATTTTAATTATTTTTATATTTTTTTGTTTGTGTAGG
Organism: Turnera subulata; assembly: GCA_028386065.3. Classification (NCBI taxonomy): domain Eukaryota; kingdom Viridiplantae; phylum Streptophyta; class Magnoliopsida; order Malpighiales; family Passifloraceae; genus Turnera; species Turnera subulata. The sequence goes on along the minus strand of JAKUCV010006611.1, from coordinate 3,600 downwards.
AAATATATATTAAAGCTTTGGATGAATTTGCTCCTGACATGATTTAGGGAAAATTCAAGTTAGAGTTTCTGAGACTGTGGGAATCCTTGAATACAAAATTATAGAATCTCCTAATTAGTCCAGATATGAGTTTAATTGATGCAAAGGTATGTTTAATTTTTCATGTCTTTTAATTTTTTAAATTTTCATTTCACAAATTAATTGTTCTTTATATTATTATTTTATATAATATTTTTTTGGTGGTCTCTTTTATGTTTTATATTTTTTATCATTTTATATTTTACTAATTATTTTTTCTGTTATTTTTTATTTTTTATTTTAGGAATCAATTATTCATGTTTAAATTTATAAAATTAATTATTATTTATAATATTATTAAATATTTTTTATCTATTTTATGATTTGTATTATATTTTTTGTATTAAAATTTTTCTTCATAATAATAGATTTTTCTATTTATTTTTATGATTTCTATTTTAGAAATTACTCATTTTATGTTTTTTTATTTTTTTGTTTATTATTAATGAATTCTTATAATTTTTTATTTTGTGCCTAATATTTTTTTTAGGGGTCAATTATGTAGGCCCAAGCATAGATCAACAAATGATGCAGGTATAAATTTATAAAATTATTTATTATTTATATTATTATTGAGTATTTTATTTTGTTTATTTTTCTAATTTATTTGTATTTTCTATTTTAATTTTCTTTCTTCATAATAATAACTTTTTAAAATTGTTTTCCTGATTTTTTATTTTTAGAAATTATTCTCTTATTTTTCATGTTTTTTATTATTAATTCATTATTTTAATTTTTCCTTTTATTGTTTAATATATATTTTTTTGTTTTGGGGCTCACTGATGTATTATTTATAAGATTAATAAATAGTTTGTTTTATTTCTTTTTCTGATTTATATTCTATTTTGTAATTTAACTTTTTTCTGCATAATAATATTTTTTGATTTATTTTCCTGATTTATATTTATTTAAAATTAGTCTCTTAATTTTTTTTAACCTTTTTGTTATCATTCATTAATTATTTTTTATTTTTACTTCTACTGTTTAATATTTTAATTGTTTTTGGCTCAATGATCCATGCTTAATTTTTCAAAATTAATTATTATTTATATTATTATTAAATAGGTTTTTAAGAATTTATTTTTCTTTTCTATATTATATTTTATTGTGTTATTTTTTTATAATAATATTTTTTATATATTTTACTGATTTATGTTTCTAAAATTACTCTCCTATATTTATTTATCTTTTTGGTTATTATTAATTAATTCATTTTACTTTTTCTTTTGTTGTTTAGTATGTTTTTTTTTTTTATTTTAAGGGCCAATAATGCATGTTTACGTTTGAAAAATTAGTTATTATTTATATTATTATTAAATAATTGATTTTATTTATTTTTCTGATTTATATTCTAATTTTTTTTAATAATTTTTATTTATTTTTCAGATCTATATGAAAAAATGGAAAAAAAATAATAAAAATGTATAATTTACAAACAAATTATGTGCAAACTTTTTTAATATTTACATAACAAATATTTAGAAATAATAATTAAAATTTTACTTTTTAAAAGAAATTAATTAATAAGCAAACCCGTGGAACCCACGGGAAGTGACTAGTTCACAATTAAAACTAAAACATCAATCATCATACTCCGGACAAATGACTAAATATTTAATGATTATTGAGTTTTGGACCGAATTAGATATCAAAATGTGAATGCATATAGAAGTAGAGATACGATGGTGGTGGAGCACCATATGGCAATATGGCAAAAAGTAAATAGTGGATGAGTTTTTTTTTTTTAATGCTAAAATAGAGGATGAGTTGCGTCATCATCATCAGGTATCTTGCCTCAATTTTATAGTAAATAGAGGAGTTGAGTACATCCACACGTTTATTCTTGCCGGTATTTTATAGAGCTTTGTATTCTTCATTTAGTCATGTTGTTAATGCTGCGATGTACTCTGATTTTCTTTAATAAAATATTGGTTATGATTTTTTTAATTAAATATTGGTTATCAAGAGAAATAAAAAAACCTTATGTACAAATACAAATTTTTATCATTACAAGGGATACGATAATTGTTGTTTTTAGTAATCTTATTTTGATTACAAATCTGATTCCAGATGGACCTATATGCATATAGGTATATATGTGATCAACAATGATAGATTTATACCCCACCACAAACCCCAAGAGTTTCTACTTCTTACCTTGATTCTCAAGTTGCGCTCAAGCTGTGAACTAGCTAGAAGTCATCACAAAGGTATGTGATCCCGCACCTAAGCTTTGTTGATTAGGATGGACATATCTTGAGGTGAGGGAAGGACCTGTAAGGAGCTCGACTAGTTCATAGCTTGATTGAACTCAGCATAGTTATAGATTAGAGGAGATAGCTTTTCTTTCTTTCTATAATTGCTTGAGTTGAATCAGTTCACTTTGGTCGTCTCTTTCTTTTAAGATATACATAGCGTCAATATACATATTTTCAATGCAGAAGAGAAAGAATTTCTTACTCTAAAAAAGGAGAGAAACAATTAATTTGCTGACTTTCGATTTGAAGTAGTTTTTTTTGGTTGGAAATTGAGATATGAAGTTATAGTTTGGCAATATACATATCTGCAATAGAATCCTCCTTCATTAATTAAGATTGTTTTTAAAACTGCACATCAAAGGAAAAAAAAAAAGAAGAAAAAGAAAAAGGGTGCATATCAATTTGAATTGACAGTAGCACTATAACTTTTCTTAGTCTTTACATATTTTTAGCAAAATTTAAATTCATGAACGTAACAGGAACAAAGCAAGAAGCAAAGTGCAAAGTGCAGTGAAGTATGGGTCACTCTATATCTACCCGAAGAAATATTAAAAGTCATCATATATCAACGGGAAGCAATATTAAAAGCAAAGGAGAGAAGTGCTCCCTTGGTGATCTGCGGCCAGTCTTTCTTCCAATGGAACTCATCATTGAGATTTTAAACCATGTGGAAGTGAAGAATTTGCTTAGATTCAAGTGTGTATCCAAGGAAATGAAGCTCTTAATTGAGGATCGCTATTTTGTTCGAAAGCATCTCCACCTCAGCCAATATGGTTCATTCCCGGTGATGGAACAACCACCTTTTGCTGCTTTGCAGTCTTATGACGGATTGATACTAGAGAAGCACGAGCTTTCCAAGCAGCTTCGCATCAGGAACCCAGCACTGGAGCAAGTATTCTATATACCTAATCCGCATGAAAAGAACCGAGCAGTGTGGTTTGATTTTGCTCCCATTTCAGGATTTTACAAGTTGGTCTCTATATATGACTCTGATGTTACTGGAAATGGTTATGGACTTGAAATTCTTGTGTTGGGTAATGAGGACAAACCCTCATGGAAGCCGGCTGATTCTACTCATCTTCATAGCTTTGACAGAAACAACGATCGTCTCATGGTGTGTTTGTCTATTGAGGAAGGAGTCCACCACATTGGGAAAATAAGCATGATTCAATCACGGGATTATGAGGTAATGTCATTTGATCTGGATACCGAGAGTTTTCGAAATAAACTTGTGGTGCCGAGGTCTGTGTTCCCAGATGGCTCT
>JAKUCV010006610.1:389166-498203 GCA_028386065.3 Turnera subulata | reverse complement strand
TATGCCTACGTCTCCGGAGCACTGCTCTTTTTATAGGAGAGGAAGAGTATTTAGTACAATTGTTAGGATACAATGTACTCTAATGTTTTTGGGATGGATTTCTAAGGCAAGGGGGAGTTCTATTTATAGCAAAACAAAACTCCCCACAAGCACTTTCTCCAAGATGTGGGATTGGAATGGGCAACACTATTCCAACAGATTCCTTGTATGAGAAAAGGTATCTAATGTTCTTTCTTTTTACTGTTTCTTTCTGGGTTGAATTTGATGGTATTGGTTAACTTCGTTTTATGTGTACTTCAGTCGTCTCTGTTTCAAATTGCCGCTAAATAATGTGTTTTTTTTATATATATTTTGTCATTCAACAAATTTTTTATGATGTTTTTTCTTTCTGTTTTTCTCTGTTGAAGGGGAAGTCTGAGGGAAGAAGCCTTGTCCAATATTATTCAAGCTTTGACAGGCGACGTACAGCATGGATATGTTGAGGACGGGTAGGGATACTGCTTCTACCGTCATATGATTCTTCTCTGTTTCTTGGCGCAAGAAGTTTCTTCCTTTCTTAGTTGAATATAAAACTTATACTACTTGGCCTTTCTTGTCTTGCAGGTTTTCGACTTTGCTTTCTCTCTTCCTCAATTCCTTCAAGAGAGGATCTGCCCAAGAAAAATCGTTAGCCTCGTCAGCTATAGGTAAGTTCTTTAACATCCCCATCAAGATACATATATAGATGTTTTGTTTGTTAATTATCTTTCTCAAACTTAATAATATCTATATATATTTTGATGTTCGTGGTCTTAGGATTGCTGGCTTTGACCGCTGGGTATTGCGACGACAACCGAGAGTTACAGGATTCACTTACACCCATGCTAAAAGCTCTTGATCCTGGGTCTCCTCCGTCTTTGGTTAAGAATGTATGGTCAATTCCAAGGAATTCCTAAAATTTCTATTAATTATTCTGCTTTACTACTTAAACCGATGTTCAATTTTGTTTCGATTACTTCCAGGTATTGGACTCCCTAGCCATTATTGCATTTGTTGGCGAAGAATATACAGAGGATACAAAGACCGTAATGGATAGAATTTGGCAGTTAATTGTCCATAAACCAAGTTCTAATGTAAGTAATTGTTCTATCTGCTGGGTGTTCGCGTACTGTCTAGTTATTATTTGGTCTAACAATTTGAACAGGCCACCATGGTAACGATATATCTTGCGAATAAAACATGTTTGACATATAATTGTTTGGATTGGCAGGTCCAAGTGAAAAAGCTATCACCGGATGTCATAGCATCAGCAATATCTGCCTGGTCATTTATCCTTACCACCATGGGAGGCGAAATTCTTGATTTCAATCATTGGAAAGAGTGAGTGGCCTCCTCATCTAATTAGTTGCATATATATACTTCTTATGTTTAGTTACTTGGAAGTTTAAAGTTTAATTTCTTCACTAAAATTGTGCAGGCTAGTTTCAGGATTTTCAAGCTTACTCGAGAGGACTGATCCATCTATTCGCATGGCTTCTGGTGAAGCATTAGCTGCATTGTTTGAGATTGCAGCTTCAAGATATTTTCCTGATGATGTTGTAGAAGGCTTGAAGGGCAAAATGTTGGATCAAATGAGTACGCTATCCGATATTGAACGAGGTGACACACATGCAGAAAAGAAGAATCTTAACCAGCTGATCAAATTGTTTAGTGATATTGAGAATTTCCTAGTGGTATGTATCGGGTTACTATGCATCCACCTTTACTTTTAACACTTATATGAGTCAGTGTAACCAATCCTTGCTTTGCAATAATAACCAGGATGGTGAGTCTCCTCGGACCTCAACTATGGTAGGTAAAGAACGGCTTGTCACAGATTCATGGGCGTCATACATACAGGTATTTCTTGTTGTCTTGTCATATTGTTCTTCTGATTTTTTCTGCTCCTCTCACTATGAATTCATCTCTAATTACTTTCTTTGCAATTTTGTTTCTGACAGTTGAAATTTTTGAAGAATGTTCTAGATGGTGGCTTTGAAAATCACATGCAGGTTGGTGTCCATCTCTAGATGCAATTTTTGGTTAATATCAATGTGGTCGAAGGCCTTGATTTGTTAATTATAATTGATGATTACATGATTTTTTCTTCATAATTAAATTCCGGGGTCATATTTTTTACATTTCGTGCATGCAGGGTAACGATTTATGTCGGGACTTGTTTGAATTCCGGGAAGTATACAAACAAACTGCCCAAAATCTAGGCACTAGAAAGGTTTGCCCTCTATCATCTCTTGAAATTCTTGTGGAAGCTTAATTAATTTGAGAGAGACTGAGTTTGCAATGTTGGAGTTTTTTTTTTTTTTTGAGAGAGTAAAGTTGGTGTAATTTTGATGATTATTAGCATAATTGATGATTCTTTCATTGTGTATATATGAAAATGCTTCTTGATACAGATATATTTTTCACTTGTTTAAAACAATTTACGCATGAAAGCTTAAGAACTTAAGACTTATACATAGCTAATCTCATGCACCATTGCCTGGTATCCGACATTCCGAGGGAATATTTGTTTTTATTACTTTGTTTTTTGTTACCACTTACCAGCAACAATTGTGCTTTTATTTGTTTCGCTAGCTTACCTGAAAATGGTTTGACATTCTTTGTACAGAGGATGGATAGATACCTAGCTGAAAAAACGAGGAGTCAGTATTTGAAGCAGAACCGCAAGGGAGCACAGGTATATTTAGTATTGAAATCTTTTCTTATGCTTTTTTTCCCTGTAATTATTTTTTGCAATGACTTAATATATACATTTTTCATGTTTGCAGATGGAAAGAGACAGCATCTTACTGGAGAGCGGTTGAAGTAGCTTTGTCGTTACCATCTTAAATTCTTAATCACATTTGTAGCTGCATGTATAAGTTTCAAAATATTACATTGCAAACTGCTTCTTTTAATCTAATCATTTCAAGCTATTAATCATAAAATAACTAGTGTTTAATCTTATCATATATCAACGTAGATGTTTAATAAGTTTTTTCTTTTTGGGGCTATAACTGATTTATTGCTTATCTTTCGTTGCTCTTTATTAAACTCAAGTAAATTAAGAGGGAAATCATATCCAATACATAAGTAAATTAAGAGGGAAATCATATCCAATTTGATTTCATCTCCTATATTCTTTTTTAAGATTTTGGGTCTATGTTTGTTTAGTGAAATTAGCCTTGTATAAATTACTATTGGTTATCTCAATTTTTGGATTACAAATAGCTAGGATCATTTATTGCCTCCATCACACTGATTTAAGCTAACATCTCCATCTCGCTATCAAACACACGGAACCTTCCCTCCCAGTTATTATTATTAGATTGATGACTACATCGCCAAAAGAAAATGACTGGCCAAGTGGGCAGCAGGACATTTAAAAATCACAAACCAACAAGAAGCCAGACATAGAATAGCTGGATTGTAAAAACAAAAACAAAAGAAGATCTCATCATGGTCTTTTCCAAATAAGTACGGTCTATATAATTAAGCATAAGAATCATGACGACCAAAAATACAACCAACCAAGGCCATCGCGCGGCAAAGGATGGTGACCGTTGAATGTTGTTGATACGTATGATGTTAGAAGCCGCGAAAACCAAAAGCGCGGTCAAGCGCGTGTAGCTAATGGATAACGACATCCACGATTCCTATGTGTCCGTGACTCAGCGTCTATGTGATTTGGATTCGGCGAGAGGCCAAGGCACAAAATAAAAGCACGTTCTCTATTATGTCACGAACCTCCTGCACATACACACATCACCACCACCCAAACAGAGGAAAAACAACCAGCCAGATGCGCACAGGTACATTCACATTATACATACACCGCGTGTGGGACTTAGATTTTTTAGACATACACTAAAATTGTCGTTCCATAGGAGGTGTTTTGCTGCTTATAAAAAGTTGTTAGAACCCGTAACGTGAAATTCTGTTAATTATGTCCCCGTTTTGTTGAGAGAGAGAGAGAGGGAGACAGAGAGGAGGAGAGATCTCTTTGAAAACCTCGCCTCAAATTCGTGTAGTTTGAGAGCTGAGAAAAGAGAAATCCCTTCTCGTGTCTCTGCTGCATTGTAGGATGGATGATATGATTGACTCATGGAAGTGCTCTCTCTGATTAGTCTTTTTGCCGATTTCATTTCTATGATTTAGAGGATTAAGGAAAAACCAAAAAAAAAAAAAAAAGGAACAAAAGGTATGTGCATGATGGGTTGGTTCTTACATGTTTTCTGCTTGTGATCCTCCTGTCTTGTCTGATTGCTTTGAAAGTAATGCAATGATGAAGCAATGTCCTGATGAGTTGCTGATTTTGAGGGAATGATCATCCCAAATTGTGGTTGTGATCTCCATGGATTTGCATGATTTTGATCCCTCAAACTGCGATATCATCAAATGGTCAAATTAATGATATTGGGATTTGTCATATTGAGAAAAGAGTGATTCATTTTCTATTTCTTTTTATCATCTCTTACAGATCATCTAAGAAACAGAGTTTCCCAAATGATCATTTCCTGAAATAATATGGAATGCGATCGTGGTCCTTAATATATCTGTGTTTTTGCAGGGGTGGAATTTTGATGGGAGAAATGGATCACATATGTGAGGAATGTCCCCAGAAAACGTCGACTCCTGTACCACCTCCATTGCCCGGTCCTTCAACAACTGGTTACAATCACAAGGGGTTCGTGATGAATGGAAGAAAATTAAAAGGCCATAGCGCGGTCTCTACAGCAACAAGGGACTTATGGGAGCGCCTCTTTGATTCTGGCTACAAAGCAGATGTCATCATTTCCACTGATAATGGCGGCGTGGTCCATGCACATGCTAGTGTTCTTGTAAGCCTTCTTTACCTCTTCTAGAATATTTTATTGCATGCTAGTAACCAGAGATTAAGTAGTATTTATATGTTGAGACGAAATTCATACCAATTTAAGCAAATATGATGATTTTTCTCAGTTTTCTCCCTCTCTGGTTGATACGTCCTGCTTTTACCTGATTAGCATGTGAGGAACGTTTGTGAGGCATTTAGATTGAAGTTGATCATAAGAGTCAAAACCCGTGAGCCAGGAGTGAAGTAAAACCAGTTAATCAGACTTGCTTTTGGATAAGAGCTGTGTTTTGAAGGGGAGAAAAGTAGACTAATTATGAGAGTGTTTCTTTCATCAGGGCATGGCTTCTCCTGTGATCAGAGGCATGCTAAAACAAGCAAAACGCAAGGGCCGAAAGCAATCAATCTCAATTCGTGGAGTTCCACATGATGCTCTGCAAGTTTTTATTCGATTCCTATACTCTTCATGGTATGTACATTGATTTTTTTTCTTTTCTTTATGAGAAACCGAACACGTAAAGTTTCTTGTTTGCCAACTCCAAACATACTACCTTTCTTCTACTAAATAGTCTAGAGTGCCTCAGCATTTTTTCTATAGAACTAGAGAAACATGCACCTTTTTTAGCTGTAAACATTGGATTATCCAATGAAGATTAGCTTTGTTTCACTGGGAATTGAACTCTACTCAATCTCGGAACTCCAGGCGTACAACCCTTGCTAACCAAGAAATTCATCACCTGCCTCTGAACAAGGCTTGCAACAATTAGAAGATTCTGCTGTTATGCAAATGTGCTTAACTGGACATCATGCTTTGCCTGCAGTTATGAAGAAGAAGAAATGAAGGAATTTGTCTTGCATCTGCTTGTTCTCTCGCATGTTTTTGTAGTCCCAGAACTGAAGAGAACATGTGTAGAGCAGATAGAGCGGGGTTTCCTTAATACAGAGAATCTAGTTGACGTCTTTCAGCTGGCATTACTCTGTGATGCTCCTCGGCTAAGCCTCATTTGTCACCGCATGATACTCAAGAACTTCCAGGTAGTTTCCACTACCGAAGGCTGGCAAGTGATGAAGAAGAGTCATCCAGCACTGGAAAGAGAACTTTTGGAATCTGTGATTGATGCAGATAATGTGAGAAAATCTTACCTATCTTTCTCTTGTCCTTTTGATACTGCATCTATAGCAATATGAGGATTCAAAGCCATTAACATGAGTACTGTTAAATTTATATCCAGATGCAAAAGGATAGGATAAGAAGAAGGAAAGAAAGAGAAATCTACCTGCATTTATACGAGGCAATGGAGGCCCTTGTTCATATATGCAGAGACGGTTGCCGGACTATTGGCCCACATGACAAAGTTTTTGAAGAAAATCAGGCTCCCTGCAGTTATTCAGCCTGCAAGGGACTTGAATTGCTCGTCCGGCATTTTGCCGGTTGCAAGTTGAGAATTCCTGGTGGTTGTATCCAATGCAAGAGGATGTGGCAGCTACTGGAACTACACTCCCGTCTCTGTGCAGATTCAGAAGCTTGCAAAGTTCCTTTGTGCAGGTATGTGTGCCTTGAAACTCAATGAATCATATCTTCTTGTCAAGAATGTCAATATATATTCTGTAAGTTTTATGCTTATGCATTTTCTTGAAGAACCTCCACTAACCTGTGGGAATTCTTTTCTGTTCAGGAATTTCAAGGAGAAGATACGGAGGCAAAACAAGAAGGAAGAGAAAAAGTGGAGAATACTGGTGAAAAATATACTTAGAACAAGAAGCATTGGTAGATCACCATTTTTCTCACCAGATTTTCACTTGTCTTGGTGAGAGACAAAGTCTCAACTGTAGATTATTCTTGTAGAAGTAGAGAAATAATCTGCTATATATAAAAAAAGAACAGGATGTTCCTCTACTAAGAAGGGATCACGAGTCAGAGAATCACTTGCTTGTGATAATTTCTCAGACTGATTGACCACTTTTCCTTTATTGACACAAAAATAATGACAGTATCTTTTTATTGCATCTGAGAACTGCATTCAATCATGAGGTTGACTCTACCGGCATGTTTGGTTGATCAACCAAAGTGTCCCGAAGATTGAAGTTTGAATGAGTGGACGAAGCTAGTATCAAGTAGTATTTAACAAGTAAAGATGTAGGAGAAAGTAGAATCAAATGCTGGCTGAGGGGAGAGCAAGAGCAATGGCCGAAAACGACTAGTATTGGGCACCAAAACTATGAAGTCAAAATGCTGTCTTTCTTTTTTCCCTATTTTTGGAACCCGAAATGAAGTATTTCTGTCTCCAAATAATAATTCTTGTTTAATATCATCGTTTTGTTTTTGGTATAATTAATTGTCCTTAGTATCTATAACGATCACAATCTTTGCCTAAGGCTATTGTCAATGCAACGAAGAGGAAATAATTACAAAATTTTTCAAGATCCACTGTTATATACAGTTCATGCTGATGGACACCGCGGGAAACATTGGCTTTCTTGGCAGAAGTTGTACTTAGCTAAGTTGTGGTTTCGCTGGTTTCGTCCGTGATCTGGATGACTTTTTTTTTTTCTTTTTTGAGAAATGATCTGGGTGTTTTTAATCGGTTTATATATAGAGAGATTAGTGAGCAATATTCTGTTTCTTTAGTCAAGGCTCCCTATATGCATGAATCTTCGGATAGAAATACTTCAAAGCACAGTTATTAGAATTGGACTACTAATGAACCTAAAAAAAAAAAACATACAAGATTATTTTCAGACCCGTATACATTTAGCATATTACATCCAGATACTAAGGAAGAACTAAAGGCTAAAAGATGAACCAGAAAGTTTGATGCCCCAAAAATTGCATAGGAGCTGCACTTTGGGAAATGCATCTAGGCTTCAAATCTAATAAATCATAAAACTAAAGTCTCATATCAGTACATATCCTAAAAACTACTATCGGGGGTCCAGCAAAGATTGGTGAAATGTATGCGATTACATTCCCTCCATAAGTGAAAAATGCGCATTCCATCCAATATGTAAAACAAGAAAAGAAAAATGCTGTTCTTCTGCAAACATATCTAAGCCCACTGAAACATTCAAATCCCAAGAACCTGCAATTTTGTCGGTAGAGTAGAAGCATTCAAAAAATAAATAATCCTGTCTTCTTCCCTCAGCTGAAGAGCAAAATAAACAGGAGGCATCAAGACTTTACAACCTGTAGCGACTAGCGAGTACTTAATCGGTCCAAGATAGCAAGCCAAGCAATAAAACTCTACTTGGGATAAAGTTGGCAGACCAAGGAAATCTATACCGTGTAACTCGATGCCGCTTGGAACCAATAAAATTCCAAGCGCTCTCAACGGAAAATTTAATCATTATGTAAGCATACATAAAAAATTTAGCTATAGCCTGAACTTGAAAATCCTTCATTTTACTACATATTGAATATCCAAACTGATTAATTCAAATATTCAAATGTTATGATTATTTATTTAAAGCATGGGAACGGTCAGTCAATAATTTTAGAAAAAGAGCGATTCATTGTTGTAGACCAGAAAATGAAGTGATCCAGTCTGGTTCTGACGGAAATGTGCTGTGTCTAAATTCTTTTTTTGGGTAAACCACTTAATTTCAGACATGGAGAAAATTTCTCCAACGGCATGTCGTTCCCTGTAAACGGACTGAAACCGATGTACTTCATTTTGGGAGCAGGGGGGGAGTTCCTTTAAATTCAAAACAATCACGTCCGCGGTTCTTGTACTTCTTCTACCAACCTGCAACAGAAGCCGAAACTCGAGAAACGACATCGCATTGCATGCAGCACCTCTTCTCAAAGCCGCTCTTTCCATACGATTCGAAAACGAAACCCTCAATTTATCCTCCGGTGCGGTAGTTTTCGCAGCTTGGAATGGAAGCAAAGTTTGCAGGTACAAAAAGTAGGAACTTTCTCCAAATTATTACTGTTCTGTGGGATTTTCCCATTCTTATTTTGGTCCACCATGATTTCCTTTTGCTAAAAGTTTGGATGCTATAGCATTATTCTTTTGTTCTTCCAGTTGCTTGTAAGCTGCATTGTTATCGGTTACATATGCCGTTTTTAGTTTTCTGCTTTCTTGTACTGAAGAGGAGTCACAGTCACTTTAACGACAGCGGCATTTTCACAGTCACTTGGTGCTCATTTGCCTTTGTTCTGATTCTATTCTACAAAAAATACCCAACCAACAAGCTTGGTATTTTACTCTACTTTTGTGCTTTCCTTCTTGATCTTGTTAGGCACCAGAGAATATATACCGGCTCCAAAGTTATTATGTACTCCAGGAAAGAAGAAACTGCTAATTATTATTTATTACTGGAAGATAATCAAATAATGTAGGAAACCAAAATGGTAAGCAACATCAAAACCTTTCTCGTTCTTGACAACGTATTAGAATCTGGTCTAAATGAAGATACCTATCTTTGATCTATTGCTTCTCTGCAGCAGGAGTAACCAAAAATTTAAAAAAAAAAAAAAAGAAGACAACTTTCATGCACTTTCTTCTCTACTTTTTCTTTTTTCTCTCTCTTTTCCTTTTTCCTTCTTTGGGATACAGTAGAAAACTGTAGCGCTCCTTTCTCTTTTAGGTCATGTCTTGTCCTTTCTCTTGATTGTACGTGCATAATTCTTCAAGCTCTAGCAATTCGAAGTCATATTCAGCTCGTGCACACTGTGCTTTTGAACTTCCAATGATACTGAAGCAGAATGCAGTTTCTACTTTAGGTGTGGAATAACAATTCTCATCCTGTGTGAACTGGGATTCTCTTGATGACGAGAGACTATTTCCGGGTTTTTCTTTCTTCCCCAACCTCCTGCTCTGTGGCATCATTGTAGGAAAGAGTATATAGATATATTGTTTTTCTGCATCAACTTTAAATGAACCTATGTCGATAGAAGTATCCCCCAATCTTCACTTTCCTCCTTATTCTTTATAGACACTATTTCAAGGAGAAGAGCTGTCCTCGTCGGAACTTCCATCCTGCCTCACATTGTATCTGTTGAGAACCGGCAGTGAAGCCGTTGCAGATATCCGGAAAGATCTAGCAGAACCCACCACTGTTCTATCCTGCATCATCCCCACATCCTTGCACACATGATCCAATATGCTTAGGAAATCTCTCACAATCATAAAAATTCTGAAGGGATGGGCTTCTTCCTTTGCAGTGTCCCCATGAAAATATGCCGTGACTTCTTTCACAAGGGATAAAGCCTTTCTTTCATCGGCTTTGATCTTCTTGATTTCTTCTTCAGCCTCTCTTAGAAATAGCTTCATGGAATCGAAGAATTTCCCCTGCACATCTGGCTTCTCATATTGCAAAACTGATCTTGCTTTCTCAAGCCCCATTTCGAGCTTTGATACGTAGCTGCTTAAAACATCAGAGTCCATTCCTGCTGCCTTTTTAACGTTGCCGAGATCTCTACTCAGTCCAGACACCATCTGCAATCCGTGCTTCCTGAAGTCATCCTCCTTCATTTTGGACTGGTTACCGTCTTGGAAATTCCCATTTGTGGAGTCGGTATTAGCACCTTCAGATCTAATAATTTCCTGGACCACGAAATGAAGCAATGTTGTCTTTCCATCTGTACCCTTTATATCTACAAGTTTTAGTAGTGTATCAAGTTTAAATGCTTTAGCATCACCACGGTTGGTGCCAACATTCATCCGATTCCCTGCCCTAAGAACAGCTTCAAGGAGTTTGAGGAATAGCCGGCTGTTCTTCAATTCCTCACTTGCCACCTGACAGATACAAAGATGCATAAACTCAGTCATTGGGAGGTAGTATTTGCAGATATCAGAGTATTGAGAGAAAAAGAAACTTAGTATATCTTATAACAGATCCAACAGTAGTATATCTTTCAACCAGAATACCTCTAGAGTTTGAAAAGACTTTCTCAGATATTTAACTTCTGTATCAAAATTGGCTCTGTATAGCATAGCTTCTACTCTTCTAAAGGCAAATGGTATGTCAAGTACAGCCTTTAGAAATCGTTCTGCAGAACCTAGCTTCAAGATATCACCGCTGTACTCTCGAAGTTTTATTTCTTCCTCTTTGGTTGGGGCCATCTTTACCAGAGTTTCCAAAAGCTCAGCTCCCAAGCTTTCTGGATTGCCTGTTACATCCAAAACATATTGCACAGGATTTTAAACCTGAAAACTGAGGCTCTAAGAGGCAAATTTCTGTCTGAAATATCGAATGAATTTCCACTTTCCAGTATATGTTAGTAATATAAGAATCATCTTTTCCAGTTAAAGAACAGTGTAAGTGTAAGATGATCAATTAGTGTGTCAACCAAATCATGATATTAGATTCTTGATTCAGTGTGTGGTTTGAACAGAAATGAATCATTAAGAAGGCTTCTACTATTTGGTATATTTGTCATCTTTAAGCATTTTTATTGCAATCGGGTACTCTTAACGTTTCCAGCTTGATAGTTTGCTCTCTGTTATAGCTAAAATAATGGCTACTTTGATGCTCACAACCTGCATATGGAATTTCCTGTAGGAAACATGTAAGAACATAGATTGGTACAATAATTATGATACTGGGAAGTTTGATATATACCGATGCATTGATCAATTTCAGCATGCATCCTGAAGATATCATTTGTGGAGTCGATTTTGTTCATTATTGTATATGTGTTGAAAAAGTCTTTTCAGACTGAATGCCTTCTCTATTGTTCTTTTAGTATAGATTTCCATATCATAGTTCAGAAAATTCTTCTCTACAACAGTCCTTTTCCACTTTCATCTTCCTTTGGTAGGAATGATTCAAGAAAAATTAGCACAATGATGTGTATGCTACAATACTACTAAACCTGTATTGCATGATTGAGGTGCAATGATTTTAACTTCCAATCTAAGCACTTGAAACCATGATGATCTATCTTCCAGCTCTGTTTCCCACCTCTTGATGTTGGGGCTAGATACTGCTACTCACATTATGCTACCATAAAATTTTTTAAATATTTCAAAATTATTAAAAAAGAAAGCCCCAGAAAGATATATTATTTTTCTTGAAGCAACAAATCGGTGTCAGGATAGTATGCTGAATGGAAGTAGATACTGTGATACGGTGAGGTGTTAAATTTAGCCTGGCACCAGAATACTATGTTAAACCATAAAAGTTAGGAATGGCTTTTTGTCCAGAAGTAGGTTTCTGAATTTCTTATTATTCCAGTGACAATTGGGATCAACCGTAGTTATACAGAGTGGTCTATATATTTTTTAGTCTAGGCCCTCTCGTTTTAGTTTTTCATGCCACTCTAATTACTATTCGTGAGAAAAAAGAACAGAAGAGAAATGCATATTTGATCTTTCCAACTTTGGAAAGGGAAGAAAGCAGGCTAAGAGCCGTTATGATATCATAGTCATGGGCAGGAATTATTGAAAATTACGTACCATCTAAAAGAGCTTCAGAGACTTCGTCCCTTGTCACATTCAAAGCTCTCAAAAGTATTGCAATGTTCTGCGACTTCTTTGGATCCAGCACTCTGTTCTCATGCTCAACGGGAGGCAGAACAGATCTTCTTGTAGTAGTTTCTTTTGGAATCGAATTCGTTGAATTGCAGCCGAAGAGGCTCTCCATCATGTCCTCATTCAATCTTGAAATAGGTTACCAAAATGAATCAGAATATATAAACAGATTTTCTTCATATATTCTATAATAGTTAAGTCTGCTAATGGTAAGAAACACTACCAAACGAACTTACTGAAAAGAACTGGATTTGAGTTGGTCCCACACTGTGGCTCGGTCAGAAGAAGCTCGTACTTTATCCCAATGCAGAGGCTTCAATTTGGGTTTGGCTCCGTCGTTTTCATCTGCATCAGTCCTCTCACAGGAACTCCCTCCCTTTTCAGCTTCCTTTTCAGGTTTTACCGTTTCAGTCTTGGAGTTGGCTTTGGGACTTGAACTCGAGGAGTGCTGCTTTGGCACCAGGGGAACACCGATTGTTTTAGCTGTTTCCAGAGATCTCAACTTTCTGGGAGCTGACATTGCTGCATCTCTCTGCATCCGAGGTGGCGGAGGAGGAGGTGGTGGTGGTGGTGGTGGAGGAGGAGGTGGAGCTGGAATGTTGCTATTCTGCTGGTTGTTAAATGATCGAAGTAGAGCCATATTTGGTGGTGGAGGAGGTGAGAAGAACTTTGTTCTTTTGGGAGCATATGAGCTTTTAGGCCCAATATCCTGATTTTCAGCCTCCTCCCGTGGCACCGACGGAGGTGGTGGAGGTGGGGGCGGCTGTGGTGCTAATGATGACTGCCTTATGGAGGGTATAATAACATGCTTCATTTCCGGTGAAGCAACTGAAGCAAATCTTGATTTGGGAGAGGTTCTCTTAGAGTGAGGATGGGAACCACCATTTCTAACAGTTGTGCTCGCTGGTCTCAACGAAACCGGGGTGTAATAAGAATCGTCATTGCTCACCGAGGAGCCCTGTGGCGTGTAAAATGCTGTGCCGTGGCTCTCTTCGTCGGAAACCGATGATGGAGGAGAGGGAGAATCGTCGCTATCATGTTGATGTTGGGAAGGAGGCCTAGGTAATGGTGGCAGTGGCTGCAGCTCGGGGCTTGGCCTGTACCGTTCAGATCTCTTGATTGAGTTGAGTTTATGATAAGGTGAAGTATTGGCTGCTCCATTTGCTGTCCCATTTGCTTCAGCAACTGATGCCCTGCTTGGTTCAACAGTGCCAATGTATAAGAAACTTGATGGGGGTATTCTTGAGGACTCATCCGCAAATCTTTGAGAATCACCTCCACCAACCAGTTTTTGAGACTCTCTTGGATGCTTGGCTCTGTGTCGGTACAAGAAGAAAGCTAGAGCTGATAGCATGCCCAGAGTGACAATCCCAACAGAGATTGCAATTGCCACTTTCTTGGCAGGTTTGGCCGGTTGAGTTGCTGCTGGGATTGGTATGCTCCCATTGACAGCTGACGCCGGTGGTGACTGTTGGTCTTGATTTGGGGTAGGCCCAGCAGGGACCTCAGGGAAGAAGGGCTGGTCTGGGGTTGGAAAAGCTTGGCTGTCAGGCGGCGGCGGCGACGGAGGTGATGGGGTTAAGTCGGAGTCCGGTGGTGGTGATGAGCTGACGGGGAACAGAGGCTGGTGCAGAATCCTTCTTTGAATTGTGATTGTAGAATGTTGTTGAATTGTGGATGCAGCTTCGACTGCGGCAAATGAGACTGCTATGACAATCAAAAGGAGTGGTCTCAAGTGATAATGAGGAGGTCTCATGGTGAATTCTTCTGGGTTCCTCTTATTTTCTTCCTCTCTTTTAGTTTCAGCAAAGTCATCTCTCCCTGGTTTTGTTTCTTGACAGCCAAAAATTTTCTTTGCCCAGCCAGAGAGAGGAAAAATAAACTAAAGTGAGAGACTTTCTTTGTGTCTGTCTGTCTGATGGGAAGCTTCTTTTGGCTGCAAGATCTGGATGCTCTGCTCTAGTATGGATGCTGATATCAGCATTAGCCGCATTTTCTTTTGCTTTTCTTTTGCTGCTTTTTTTTCTTTTCAGTTTATTTAACACTACCAAACTAACCAGCAGAATTTCCTTTTTTCTCCATTTTTGTTACAGTATGTGCAGTCATACTCATAGTGATGGAATGCCACGTGGGCAGGGACATCTTACTTTTGATATTTGTTTTTCCAATAGATGGACGAAGATGGACATGGTGTGTGGTGATATAATAAGGACCACGTTAATGCTCTTTTTCGGCCACTATTAGTTGTTCCTTCTTTTGTTGGGATCGAGGGGAAGGGGCAGATTTGGGCACATTCACTTATCCCATTAATGCCGTTAAATCCTGTGCCCACTTTCTTGCTCTGCTTTTACAGTTGATGACCACAGGATCCTAGAATAGCAACCATTCATCTTGGTCATATAATATTATCTTATATACTAGCAAAATGCACTACCAGTGGTTTTCTTTCTAAGCAAGACAGTTCCGTATGTATCTATGATCTTCTGATGTGGTGAAGAATGTCTTGGAAAGGGGATTCTGAATAGTTACATTTTAAGAGTGGAGTGTAAGCATATGAGATCTCTACCCTAATAATACAAATCCACGATATGCCTATTGTGAATGTGAATTGCAATGCGTAAAAGAAACTAGAGGACTCTCAAAAGAGAAAGCTGGAAGGTTTGTGTGGGTGTAGGAAAAAAGAATATCTTTTAGCTATCACTTTCGTTATGATTCTTTTCTTGATGGTAAGCTCTCTCCAAAGCCTTACGATTGGAATACCCTTCCCTCAAAATTAGCAAAAAGACAAAAGCTCTTGCAGTGACAGGCTATTTTTTACAAATAGATGTTTACAAAAATAAAAAATGGAGAATCAAAATCAATTTGGAAGAGAACATAACAAAAGCAGCAGCTAATGAAACTAAATTTCCAGTTGTAGGGATCCAAGTCCAACTATTGCTGCTGTATTTCGTGTCTGTTGATTGTCACATACTCAAAATCTTTGTTTGCTTGTTTATGTGGTTGCCATGATTGCCTGAACAATTTGATTGACAACGGGCATCCGATGTTATAATAATTAATAAGAGCAAGATTGGGCCAAGGCCATAGGCGTTATTTCGGAGGATAAAATATAAAGCTTTTCATTTTAGCTGTTAAAAACTAAAAATGTAGATAAACATTTGCTCTCATTAGGCTTTGTTTTGCAGATTAAGACTAATCCACCGACCCCTATCTCTGCTGTGGGGGAGACATGCACACGCAGCAGAGAATATGCTTTTCTGCTTTTCCTTCTCTCGCTTTTCTCTTTCGTTGGTCACCCATATTTTTGTGAAAGGGACGCCCCCAACAGTGCAAAGACAACATTATCCCTTTATGCAAACTAAAGCTTACCTTTCCTAATTGCCAGGGTTGCATTCTTGGTTTTTTTTAATTAAAAAGCATTTGCACTCTGATTAAGCGCATTGACATTGTCCCACTTTATTTTCGATTTAGTTATTTTTGATATCATCTCTTTTCTTCTTTTCTTTTATTTTGTTTGTAGTATATGCGTTTTGTTTTATGTTTCTGCGTTTCTATACTTATCAACCATTGTTGTGCACAAATTTTAGGTGGAATCACTTTAGTCAATGTCATCGGAAGATTATATTAATAAGCATTTTGCTCGGGGTGCTGTTAATATTATATCGTCCAAGATCGAATTTGAGTCATACATAAAATGTTCGTTCTTGCATCCTGGTTGGCTCTTCTTGCATGTGAAATTGAGGAGTCACACTATGACACAACACAATCACAGATCAGGGGAACAGCATTAATATCTTCTGCCTGCATCAAATATGGTCGGTTTGCGTGTAAGACCCTCCTCCCCTAGATAGTAACATCATTTTTATTTAAAGGAAAAAAAATCCCAGCTAGTATATAACCATCATGGTAAACCATATTGAAGTCAAGTCTATTCTATTTTGTTCACTCCTTCGTGTTTCTTTCTTGGCTTCTTTTGGCACTTGACAATGTAAGTGTGTAACTTTGTTGATCAACTCAATTTATTGCAGGTTTGGGACCTACGGGGTCATAGAAGTTGGTTGGTTTTGTTTTGGGGCGTCATAGTATGGGATACTACAACACACAGCACGGAATTTAAGGCAATTCCTTGGAAGAAACAACGAAGCCTCCTTTGTTGGTCAAGCGAACAAGGAAGTCATTGTATTTGTTCATGATGTCTGTGTGTATGATTGGAATTTTGTGAACAACTTTTTCAAGTTAAATTAATTCAGTAGAAATTGAAGAATTGCCTGGACATGTTTGTCTCAGCTGAGCTGAGCAAAATGGCAGAGGACCGGACAATTTGCTAACAATCTCGCAAGCGAGCGAACTTCTATATATATATATATATATATATATTTTTCACACATCACTGTATTGCATGGATTCTATTGAATTTTTAAAGAGTAAGGAAATCTGCAAACATACATAGGTTCACCCTGTGCCTACCATTAATTGTCGAGGCATTAGATAGAGTACAAATTAATCCGACCGGACGACTTGAAGAAGGAAAAAAAAATTATTATAATGCACTATTGACCGACAGTCTTCAAGAGTTGTTGATCTTGAGTTTAAGTTATGTTGCTTTTTTCTTTTACTTTTTTTGATTGATATGTTTTCTATTTGCTTTGGTTAATTAATAAAGAAATGGTCATCCCGTCGTCCTTTGTTTTGGATGTAAATGTCTTAATTTCTAAGATAAGTCAACCTTTGTTTTCGTTTTTTCTAAGTGAGAGAAAGTTCTCTGACTTCTCTCTAGAAACCCCCACATGTCTCAGCCCAATGAGGGCAAACGAGCGGTACCATTCCCTGATATGGACGCCACCATGACCTCCCCAACGCTTACTGCAGATGACCGAAGCACCAAGAAGGTGCGCATCAGGGAACACATATCCCCAAATTCACTATCCCACGACACATCAACGGGAACCACCAACATGAGCTACAAAGCAAAGCTTGCAGCAGGGCCCTCGGCGGGCATGGAGGATGATACCTGGTTTGAAGAAGAGGAAGCAGAGTACGAAGATGGCGACATCACGGTCGTGGCAGGGGAAAACGGCCCGGAGGTGGAACTGTCCGAGGCCTTCATCTCCCGCCTTCAGAAGCCGTGGAAACGTGCTGTGGTATTTAAGGTGCTTGGCAGAAACATAGGGTATCAGACCCTCAAGACCAAACTTCAACTCCTTTGGAAACCAACAGGTCCATATCAAATCATCGATTTGGTTAACAATTACTTTGTTGCCCGATTTGCCAATGATGTCGACTATGAACATGTTTTATTGAATGGCCCTTGGGTTGTATATGGCCACGCTATCTTTGTTCAACCATGGACGGACGGATTCCGACCGACCACAGACACGGTGAAGCAGGTGGTGGTGTGGGTCCAATTCCCGGACTACCCTCTCGGCCGTTACCATTCCCGCATCCTGAAGACACTTGGTAACTTAGTGGGTCACACAATCAAGATAGACTCTAACACAGCGAAGTCCAAACGGGGGAAATTTGCTAAAGTGGCTGTGGCGGTGGATTTATCTAAACCGTTAAGAGACGTGGTATATCTGCAGAAGGAGAAAATCAAAGTATGCTATGAGGGGTTACCCCCCATCTGTCAAACCTGTGGATTGATTGGTCACAACCCGTTACTGTGTCCGAAGGATCTTACTATCCCGGAGCACACTCATCCTAACCAAGATACTAGTAACACCCCTAGTACGGATGGCGAAATCGACCCTCCTCAACCAATTCAGGCCACCCCACCACCGAGTGCCAAACCAAAGCCCCTAGGGGATTGGGTAAATGTCCCTATCAAGACACGCAAACCCGTGAGGAAAAGTGCAGATCCTCGAGCTGTTAACCAGCCAACCCTTGACGGGGCAAGTGGGAGCAGATTTGGCGCTCTTGCCGACAACTTTGCTTACAATCCCTCCACCCCACCACAACACTCAACTCTTGCCTTCCAACCACCAAATCCTCCATCAGTTTTTGACTCGATACACTTCAAATCCCAGCCCAAGCAAAACAGCAGGAAAGGGGCAATCCAAAGGAAAACCACTCCCGTTACCAAACCCAGTCACACTCCACTGGACTCCCACGCTACAACCCAAAAGAAAACTCCCAGAACCCCTCTGACCGATGTCTCCAATGACCTAGACAGACCCACCCGTGTAACCTACCAGAGAAAACCGAATACCCAAATGGAGCCAACCAAATCTCCCCAGGTCCAAACACAAAGCTCAAATAGGACATCCAAAACCCAGACCTCTCATGCCTCCTCTAGCAATCACACTGTGGTTATTTTGGAAAAATCTCAACATTTAACTATTGCCACCACCCCACCCCCTGCCACCATTCTTTACCAAAAACCACCAGTGCAGGATAACCAACAATACTCCCCACCGTCCCGTACCCACATGAACGCTTTGCCTGCTATACCACCAGACACACGGGAGGCCCCTCCTAAAATTCCACCGGACCCTGGGAACCATCCCATTAACCCCATCCCAGAGACCACAACTCCCCAGAAGCAGTCAATAAATTCCCAAGAGGCCCTACTTCCTATGGAGTGTGAGAACTCCCCTCCCACTAATATACAAGATGTTGTGATGGGTATGTCCGAAGATATTAGCACTGATGGTGCCCCTACTTCCTACACTCCTTCCCATCAATGACAGTCATTATGACTTGGAACTGCCAAGGAGCAGCAAAAAGAAAGTTTAAAAGATCCATGAAAGAGCTGAAGCGTACATGGAAGCCGGAGATAGTAGTAACTGTGGAACCAAGAATTAGTGGAAACAAGGCAAGCAGAGTCATCTCTAGACTAGGCTTTACCAATTCTCATAGAGTTGATGCAAGGGGGTTTGCCGGGGGAATCTGGGTTCTATGGGATGATCAGAATGTGAAGATCTCCATCCTCTTCAGTCACACCCAATTTATCCACTTGCGGGTGAGCGTGAATAATTGTTCCTTTTTATTTACTGCAATTTATGGTGCTCCCCAAGATAAATGGAGAAAATACCTTTGGGAAAACCTCTCTTATTTAGCTAAGGGTCTCCAAGAACCTTGGCTCCTAGGTGGCGACTTCAATGCCATCCTGGCAGGTGCGGAAAGGCGCAATGGCCTTGGACAGCATGGACGGCCAAACCCCTCCTTCCAACAGTGCCTCCTGGACGCTGGGCTCCTGGATTTGGGTTTCACGGGCCAACAATTTACTTGGAAAAGTGGCAGGAAGCAAGCAAGGTTGGACCGGTTTCTTTGTAATTCGGAATGGCTCCACACCTTCCCAGAAGCAGTTGTATCACACCTGCCCCGAACCTGCTCCGACCATTGCCCTGTGGTGTGCCGTTTGACACCAATACCGCGAAGAAATACACCCTTAAACAACTTTAAATTCCAGACAGCGTGGCTGTCCCACCCGGAATTTAATACTTTTGTGGAGAAAGCATGGCAACCATCCTCTGACATGTCCCAAACAATCGAAAACTTCACCTCCCAGGCCAACAACTGGAATAAGCACACTTTTGGGAACATCCACAAAAGAAAAACGAGAGTACTCGCAAGACTCAAGGGAATCCAGACCTTCCTTGAACACAGACATTCCTATTATCTGATGAAACTGGAAAATGAATTGAAAGAGGAACTGGATGTGATTTTAGCTCAAGAAGAGTTGTTATGGTACCAAAAGTCCAGAAGCAAATGGATTGTGGCAGGGGACAAGAACACCAACTACTTCCATAATTCTACCCTCATCCATCGTCGCAAAAATAGAGTCCTCGGCCTTAAGGACTCAAATGGGATTATACAATCTGACCATGACACGATGATGCAGATTACCCTCAATCACTTTCAGTCTCTTTTTACTGAGGATGTCCCGGATAGAAGCCCACACTTAGTGCATACAAACTTTCCCCAAGTCCAAGTGGAACTCCTACAATCACTTGAGAGCCCGGTGTCCTTTGATGAAGTCAAGCAATGCATCTACCAAATCGGCCCTTTAAAAGCGCCAGGTCCCGACGGCCTCCATGCTAGATTCTTCCATTCCCAATGGCGTGTGGTAGGGGACAGTGTGTATCAGTTTATTAAAAGAGTCTTTGAACAGAAGCACTGGAATGCCGACATCAACAAAACTCTGGTGGTGCTCATCCCTAAAGTGCCTGTACCTAATCGCCCATCACAATTCAGGTCGATCGGCCTCTGCAATGTAATCTACAAACTAATTACAAAGATCATTATGGAGCGCATCAAGCCCCTCCTCCCTTCCTTAGTTGCCCCCACCCAGTGCAGCTTCGTCCCTGGCCGACAAATCACAAATAACATTGTAATTGTGCAAGAGGCCATGCATACAATGAGGATCAAAAAGAGTTCACAAGGGCTTATGGCAATTAAAGTCGACCTTGAAAAGGCCTACGACAGACTCAATTGGGCTTTTGTTGAGGATACTTTAATTTCCATCGGCTTGCCAACAAATCTAACCCAATTGATTATGCACTGTATCTCCTCTCCTTCAATGCAGGTGGCACTTAATGGTGATAAGACAATGAGTTTCTGTCCAACTCGAGGCATTCGGCAGGGCGACCCCATCTCTCCTTACATATTTGTTCTTTGTTTGGAGAGGTTGAGTCACCTCATCCAAGCTGAAGTTGATGATGGAAGATGGCTGCCAATATCACTTCACCGCAATGGTCCAATGTTATCGCATGTGTTTTTTGCCGACGATCTCATCTTATTTGCCGAGGCCAAGCTTGACCAAGTCAATGTCATTATGAGCTGTCTAAATCGTTTCTGTGCAATGTCAGGTCAACGAATTATTAAGCCTAAAACTAGGTTATTCTGCTCTACAAACACCTCTCCTCAATTAGCAAAACATTTGAGTTTGGCTTTTGGTTTTCAATTAACCAAAGACCTGGGTAAATACCTTGGGGTTCCCCTCATCCACCAACGTATTACCAAGGCCACTTACTCTCACATTTTGGAGAAGGTGCAGAACAGACTTAGTGGATGGAAGGCTAACCACCTGTCACTTGCAGGTCGGATCACACTCACAAAATCTGTTATCTCGGCCCTCCCCCTCTATTCCATGCAAACAGCTTACTTGCCGAGAAGTTTATGTGATCATTTGGATAGAATCTGTCGCAACTTCATTTGGGGCAGCTCATCCGACCAGAGGAAAATTCACCCCATTAATTGGGAAGTACTCTGCCAACCCAAAGAATATGGAGGTCTTGGCATCCGAAGCAATAGGATTACGAATGATGCACTTGTAATTAAACTGGCCTGGCGATTAATCTCTACTCCGGATGACTTATGGGCACAGATCCTTAGAGCAAAGTATTTCAAAGGCCACGAGGGTATCCCTTCGGAGCTGACCTTCTCATCCGGCTCCCCTCTTTGGAGAGCCATTTGCAAAGTGTGGCCGAGAATGCTGGAGGCTATAGGCTGGCATGTTGGTGACGGTAGGACTGTGAAGTTTTGGAAAGACTGTTGGATCGCACCTGGAATGAAACTATGCGAGGAATCCATTCAACCGATCCCTCCACATTTGCTTAAACTCCCAGTTGTGGAATTTACTTCGATTTTTGGTATGTGGAACTGGGAAATTTTGGACCCCCTACTCCCTCATCACATTACACAGAAACTCTGGTCTATATTACCTCCTCATGACAGAAGGGGTGCAGATAAATTAAAATGGTTCCTGGAACCTAAGGGGACTTTCTCCCTGAAAACTGCAACTGAGCTCATCACCATAGCACAGGAGGGGGAACCAGATCACTTGTGGAAAGCAGTTTGGGGATGGAAAGGGCCTCATCGCATCTGCGCCTTCCTCTGGTTACTCGGACATGAACGATTGATCACCAACAAACTCAGGTTTGATCGTCACCTTACTCCCAATTCTTTTTGTCCAAGGTGCCGGGCTGTAAGTGAATCATGCCTACATGTCCTCAGAGATTGTCCCTTTGCCACTGACATTTGGATATCCCTTCATGCACCCGCATTCCACCCAGATTTCTTTCAACAGAACACCAAAGAATGGTTACTGCTGAACATAAACAATCGGACCAAAACACCGGATGGACTGGAATAGGCGATGATTTTTGCTACTGCATGTTGGAAAATCTGGTTCTGGCGGAACCAATTTGTCTTTGATCAAGAGGCAGTTACTGAGCGAATGCCTGACAAAACCATTGTCTTCTTAGCCCAGGAATTTCCGACTGCCTCGGCTCTGCGCACCCAGATGATTGGCTCAGCTTCAACTGTGAACACCAACCTCACTTTTTGGTCTCCCCCACCCAGGGGCTGGTTAAAACTTAACACCGACGGAGCTATGAACCCCAGGTTGGAGAAAGCTGCAGCTGGAGGGGTTCTACGGGATCCTAATGGAGAGTGGATTGTTGGTTTCTGCCAGAACCTGGGCTCCTGCTCCCCGCTTCAAGCTGAACTTTGGGGTATTTTGACGGGTCTCAAACTTGCATGGGCTCATCATCATCGTTTTGTAGAACTTGAGGTAGACTCCCTTATCGCTGTTGAATGGATTACCTCAGATCTCCCACCTGATATGGAACTCGATAGCCTTGTATAGGAGATTAAGGACCTTCTGTCCCAAAACTGGTGTGTGAACATCTCTTTTGTTAATAGGTTGGCAAATGAATGTGCGGATAGACTAGCTCACAATGCATACCAGCACGGTTTGGGGCTAACTCTCTTGCCGAATCCACCCTCAGTAGTACAGGAAACTGTTTGTAGAGACGCCCAGGGCGTTATTTGGCCTACAAGGCCTGATGTAATCTGATGATTTCGATTAATGGAACTTGCAATCCCTTATTACCAAAAAAAAATGTCTTAATTTCTTATACGCCAAAGTCTTTCATTCCAATAAGTGGAGGTTGATGTAGGGCTCCTCAAAATCATTAAACATGTGATGCAAAGATCAAATAATTGCAGAACCTGTCATTATTAGAGCATAATCAGAAGAACAGTGTTTAAGGAAATCATTGGATCAGGTGGATAGGCTGGAGACTTGCTAGAAAAATGTATCTGTTGGGTCCTACTGTCAACACTCAACGATCAAAGAAGCAAAGCCAAACTATGTTTTGCCAGCTTTACTTATGATCTAAGGAGTGCTTATTCCATGTTATTAAGATGGAATCTCTGCAACAAATCTTCTATATAAGTCAGAGTGTCTGACAACTCGCCGGTTTCGAAATTATAAAACTATGGAGGTGAAGCTAAAGGTCCAATTTATTTGGAGTTTTATCAATATAAATATCCATTAAGTAAGACTAGTTATAAATATGAGTTGTAAGGCATTCAACTTTTTGTAATAGTATAAAGCAATTAATAATAAAAATAAGCATAGATTTATCACTAGTAGTTATCCAGAGGGTCACTATGGACTATATATGGTGCTGCTGTATTCAAAATGAGTTGTAGAATCTTTGAAGCAGTATAAAACAAATGCGCCTCGAGTGATTGACGACGATATAAGTGTAGGATTTTCGTAGTAGCGTGGCAATTTATTGTAAGAAAAATAAGGATTTTAATTCACTAAAAGTAATGTTGTTCGAGTGATTCTACTGTGTCCATGCACCATCACTTAAACCATAAAAAAATTAGTTCTAACAATTGCAAGAGGTGCTTGCAATTTGATATTGGAGAAAGAAAATAAGAGAAAAAAAAGGGTCCGTGGGAAGAACTTGTGGTTGCTTTTGAAGAAACTACAAATTAAGAACGTGTTTGCTGAGCTACAAACAATATGAAAAGTAAAAACTGCATAAGGTGGGGGATTTTGACGAGAAAGAAGAAGGTTGCTTGTTTAATCTTTGTTTCTTGTGAGAAGGAAAAGAAAACATCATTGTCGGAGGAGGAAAAAGCTCGTCCCCAAAAAAAAGAAAAGAAAAGATTTATGGTAGAAACAACATGCGTATTTGTGCTTCGACAGTATTGAGCACTAAAATCTGACAAGCAGGGCAATTCAAAAATTAATAAATTGGGGTTACCGACAATCTCATCTTTGAATATAAATTCCGAACAATATATATTTGCACACACAGCCACAAATTCGAATTAAGTGTTAGATTAGATTTATTTCCAGAGCCTAGAGGTAAAATCAGCAAAAGAAGCCTGAATATTCTCCCAAATTATATCTGGGATTAAATAAGCTGAAAAGGTACTAAAAGAAAGCTATATAACCAACATGGATCAGGATACTTTCGCTTATGAAGTCAAAAGGCTGGAGATTGAGTTATGAAATATCAGTTTTGTGACTACGGATATCCGGTTCAACAATTGACATGCAAAAAAGTTGATTTAGCAAATAGTAATTTGAAAGATAAATTTCATTTGAAATCAAAATGCTGGGAAGAATTGGAGTGAAGATTTGTCACTGCCAAATTTTGGATTGGTCTCTAAATTCGAATGTCAAAATTTAGGATATAACTAAAAGACAAATTGATAGTTGTTGCATTACAAGTTCTGTGTTAGGGGGAGATAAATGGACAAAGGTTGATAAACAGGAGGTAGACTAATGGGATATTTAGCGTTTTACAATTGTTTAATGTCATCTTACATCAACTTCATTTTGGGTGCCAAGTACAACTAAAATGTATGGTTAAAGTTGTTTGGTGGAACGATGACCTATATTACTTGTGTAGCAACGTATAAGAATACTCGTTTTGTTCTTAGTGGAAAATGCAGGCAAGTCGAGTGCGATATGTAGCTGTAGAGATTATAAGTCACGGTCATTGGGATAATCTAATCTATATATATCAATGTTATCAAACCCGGTTCGACCGGTGGAACCCGGTTAACCGTGGCCTGGCTAGGTCTCCGGATTTTTGATCTCTTTGTTAATTTCCGGTTGAACCGCGGTTTAGCTAGTATTTACCCGGAAAAACCGCGACCTGGAGGCCCGACCGGTTCAACCTCCGGATATATATATATATATATATATTGATCACTAGGAAAATCATGAGCAGCAGTAAGCTAAACGAGCTGGACTGATGTGAAACATCCCAGTAAATCTCAATTTGCTTTGAAAATGTTAAAGATGAAGCCAAATGTGCAATATTGAAAACAAGACAGGTAACCAGTCTCCTTCGAGGTTAAATTCGAGGACGGAGAAAAGTTGCATTTATAATTAAACCAGAAAAGTCACTCTAAATACGAAACAGCCCAACTTCAACTTTGGTTATGACTTGAGCCATTTAAGGGGTTTCAAATAATACCTAATAGCATCTACACTGAAGAAATTAGGCCAAGTATTAAGCAAAACAGTGAGATACCGCTAATATTACACAAAATATGTGAACGTATCCAAAGGATTTTATTTAGTTTCCTTTACCTAATAATGTACGAAATACTGCGTCTGTAGATCTGCGTTCACATTAAACAAAAAAGAAATACTACCTGCCAAGTAACCACAAAAGAGATAATTAAATCTTTTGACTCAAGTACGAAAGAGTTTACTTTTAAAAAATAAAAATATGGATGGATTTAACACTTACTTGGAATCATATGTATGGTCCCGCGGAAACCACACATACAGAGTCTAAAATCAGAAAGTGTTGTTGGATAGGATTCAAGCACAGAGCGTTCAACCATAAATTTACCAAGCATCCAATGAATTTCTTGCACATGAATATCATCATTAAATACATGCATATTCTATACTGTGGTCACCTATAGTACTTTTTTTTTTTGTCAGCACCTATAATACACATCCACATGGAAGTAACATGCCACGCCACACAGTTGCTTAGTTTTATGCTATTTTGATGTGTATTTGAAGTAACCTACGTGCACTAAAAATAATTAAGAAAGACTCAGGTAGCAAGAGAGGTCACTTTGGGTTCTATGATCATATTCGGGGTCAGATATTTATTTGGAGAAGACTGTACAACAATTTGATTTCCTTATATTTCAGGTGCCATACGATTATGAGATGTCACTGAGATACTGATGCCTCACCAAGAAAGACTACTGGGCTTTAGGGTACATAATTTACCTCCAAAAAAATAATAATCAGAAAACTGTATTATTTGCGCAGAAGTTTAAACAAAATAACTTTAATAATACAAGAAAATTTTCAGGTTAATAGTGTCTAAGTCGTTTCATTTTACACGTATGGCAATATGGCATAAACCAACTTCAGGTAATCTTGGTAATCCTACGATCCTTCCTAATGTACTTGGGCTCTTTCTTCAAGTATTAAATTTTCCCCAGTAAATTTTGCCGGCATATACATGAGGATATCTGATGTCAACAACTCTTATCAGAAAATATTGTACAGATATTCCAAAAATGTAGGATACCATCTTATACTGCTCGTTTTTTTGGGTATTTTCATGGCAAATGAGTGTACAGTTCACCTCTCAATCCTATAGTGTGCATCCAATTTTCCCCTTTCATCTTTCATTTTAATTAGTTCTGATCCCTAAAAGTTTCTATTCCTTATAAATTTTCTACTAACCTGAAAATTGTTCTTAGAATTGGAAGAATTTTTGTTACATTTTTTATAGTGAGTTCTATTTTATCATAATATTTTACTACAAGAATGGAAAATTCAACACCTCTTTAACTATATAGGATGCATAAATTTACACTGAATTTATATATAAATTACACTCTGAGAAAAAAAAAATATATAAATTACACAGCTTAATATATTTGGGTTTCTAATCCAGTTTGGGCCGTGTTAGAATAGTATTACCTATTCAGTTTTACTCGAATGGGCCGCGTTGCATTTAAGGTTTAAAACAAACTGGGCTATTATAAGTGGGCCCCACAAAAGTCCAAAGACACAAAAAAGTTAAAATTTTAGCGGAGCCAGGTTTCGATCCTGGGACCTGTGGGTTATGGGCCCACCACGCTTCCGCTGCGCCACTCCGCTCTTGTGAATGATAGCTGCATAAATCCTATAAAACTACTCTTTTGCTGCAGAATTTCATTTATGCTCTCTGTTCAGGTTTACAACTTTTTGGTTTCTGCTGGTTGAGCAGATTGAGCAATCTTCGAATCGCACTATGTAAATCTATCACACTTTAATATTGGTCAGCTCGAGATGCAATAATTTGATCTTGACATGAAAGTTTGTTTCAACAATCTCGACCAATATGCACTAATAAGACGAATCCTTGTCTTGTCCTTGTTACCAGTTCCTGGAAGTTTTTGATAGCTTTATGAGTTACTACCGGGTTTGATATGGTTCAACTTTAGGTGGTCCGAACATATGCTGGTAGTAAGCGTCTTTTAGGTAGTCAATGAAAACAGAGGGCTTGCTTGGTGGAGGCATACCGGTTTGGGCTTACAGTTCTGCCCAAACTGACTTGCCGTCGTCGCCAAAGCTTCGTTGCTCCTGTTATAAAAATGGGCTTCAACTTTTCTTGTAAGACCCTCTTAATTCCTGCCGTAGATTTGTTCAAAATAGGTGTTACATTATCTTCGTAAGTAAAGCGTCTTAAGAAACTCCAACAAAAACCGGACAATGATTCTTGTCCTGATGATTAGCCCCGTTCTAGTTCCGTTGAGTCAGTTCACTTCTTGATGCTTGAGGGTACTTTCTTAGCTTTTGTTCTCCCAGATATTGGTAGAGTTTGCTCAAGTGTAATTCCAATGGTAATGTTATCCACTTCCAATATGTTATCGGGTTAAATTTGTGTTGCTTTTATGATAACTTATCGTCTGATCTTGAACAACAATTTCAGTGTATTTCTGCAAATTGTTAACCAGACAGATGATAAGTGATCGATTAGGTATCCTTTCTATCAGCCCGAGTCAACACCATTTTACTTCCTTCTTGTATGTGGAAACTGAAACTTGCATACATGCAGTGAGCCAGTCAGTTAGTATTGTAAATTTTCTAAACTTAGGGATAGGCATCACAATTCTCTCGAAAGACGAAATTCAATTGAACCACCAGTTCCAAGCAAACAATTCTAGTGAGCTCTGGGTATTAATTAAACCCAGGGCATGGGGTCTTCAAGCTCCACCCGCTGGCAAGAGGTTCCAAGCTCACTGGTCAGGAATGTAAGCATTCTTATGAAACAAATATCTTTGTTTTTTTCATATTTGAGATGTGCATACATATAGGGGTTACTTCTCTAATCATCAATAAATGTGAGAAACACCAGGGTATATATAATTAACTGGATATCTAAAACCATCCAGTAGAATTTTATACTAATTAATACTACAGATTTGCAACTTTGTACATCCACAACAAACATTTGGTTGCCTAACAACCGCAGGCACCAGATGCCACAACTTGAAATTACAGAGCAGACAAATAAGGAAACAAAAATGCTTTTTTGAAGTTAAACAAGCCGGGAAGAAGCCCTTCAAGAGTTCTCCTTTCTCGAAGATTGGAAAGATCTTTGAACCCCTATGAAGAAGTACTTCGAACTATTACTCGCAGCAGCAGCAGCAGTTGCAGCGCCAATAGTGGTACCTGTGGAAGAAGTTGGCAACTTGGGAGAGGTAAGAGAGTCACTTGCACTGACTTCTCTGTCATCTTCCTTTATGGTATCCAACATCTTTGATGTTCTGTGCCTCATGACACAAATATATTGCGGTGGTGCAACATCCATAATGAACTTCGCCATGCGTGAGTTTGCCATTCTCCCAAAATATTTGATTGCTGTTGAGAGTTTGGAAATAAAAGAAAGATGGAACTTCGCAGGGAGAAGTGTTGTTTGTGAAAGGATAGCTTGGCTTTGAATGAGCATGAATTGGAGATGGGGTGTGTTTTATAGGTGTATAATTAGGTAGATATTGAGTCGGTAATCCTTATCAGATCAACAAATGAAGCTTGACAGTTAGTGCCGCCACTTACTTTTAATTTCCAAAGTGTAGAAATTTCAAAGACTGTCAGGAGATAACCTCAGTGTGGGTCCTCATCTGTGTTATGTGTCATGCCCTTTGTGGAAAGACAGATATCTCTGAAAGATAGGCTTCTTGTTGTGATCGATACCTGACAACTCTGCACTTTTCTTTGATGGAATTTGGTGACAGGAAAGCACCAAGTTGCGTGACATGTGTCAGCGCACGTGTGTGGTGGATATGTGAATCGTTTGTTACTCTCTCCAGTTACTTGCCTGGGCGCAAGGGAGGCGGTGCGGCTTTGATTTGAACATGCGACACTAACTGCGAAATCTTAGCTAGCTAATCATATTCTTCAAAGAAGAAATGGTCCTGATTCCCTACCACAATACGACCGTTCTCATTTGTTGATTCAATATATACTGATCGCATGTTTAGAACATTAACTCACTCCGTTGACATGATTAACGTACCAATTGGCAAATCTATCTGTCAGATGCAGGAAAGGGGATGCAATAGATTTATCTATCTAGAGCAGTTCGTTTGTCGACTATATAATTTGATCTTAATTCCCTCCCAAGTCCTTGTGCCTCTTCTTGTCTCTATAAATTTGTACTTGGTACGTAAAAACCTGGATGAAATGAAAAATTACAACAGGACCTACCTGCGTGTTATTCAAGGGACATTTGAGAGAGGAATCCATCTGTCATTGCCAAACTCAATAACTAAGGTTACAGACTCCAGTTTTCTTGTTATTATTATGAGCAGAATCATGGAAATTGTTGGACATGTAGAACTAGTTAGTTAGTTAATGATGTCTGATCCCAAACTTTGTTAGTTATGTGATCAAGCTGCAAAAATTACTGCAGTAAGTTTGGAGCAGTAAATTTGGTTTCAGTCACTTCTAGAATCAAGTGTGTGAGTGGTAAGTGTGATTTAATTATTGTACTTTGATAATGTTATCCTGATTGTAGTGTGCTTTCCTTTAATGATGTGCTATTATGAGTAAACACACTACTGAAAAGCAAAAAAGTAGTGTTGTTTAAATATGTTTCAAGTTTAATGGAGTTGAGTGGGTATAGGTTGGTTTTGTCCTATAAATTTGAGTGTTGTAATCGGTGTTAATCAAGTGAAATAAAAGAGTAATTGTGTGTTTTCACTTCACTACATCTTCTCTGACTCGTTCATTAAGTGTTCAAGTCAAGAGTTTGTGAGATTTGAGAGAAAACCAATGGAACAGTAACCAAGAAAACCAACTTCTTGCGTTTCTGCAGTTTTCTGGAAATTTTCTAGATTTTCCCAGAAGAACATCGATATTCTAATCCCAATATCGATGTTCATAGTATTCGGCCGAATTGTTTGAAGTTGCTGATCAACAAAACATCGATGTTCTTGTTCCAACATCGATGTTGAAAACATTCTGCCAAAATTCCAGTAGGATTCCAACATCGATGTTTTGAAGCCAACATCGATGTTTGTTTGAAATTATAGTTGTTTAAGAAATCAAAACCAACACTTGGTAGCGGAGCAGGTGCCTTCTTTCAGGCCTGTTCTACTCATTGAAACCTTACAAAATCAGCCCCAAACACCTACCTAAACACCAAACCACAAAATGAACACACAACCAGCAAATAGAACCACCTCATCATTACCCTTACCACCCATTTTTTATGGAGAGAACTACAACTATTGGGCTATAAGGATGAAATCCTTTCTTGTAGCCAATGGCTTGTGGTTTTTAATTGAAGAAGGTTTTTCTGAAGAAGAGGACATTGAAAAAATGTCTGTAAATCAATTGAGAACATACAATGAACGATTGCAGAAGCATAATACTGCAATTTCATTTATGTTCTCTTTGGTTTCAGAAGAAATGTTTCCTTTGATTGTTGGAGCTACAACAGCCAAAGAAGCATGGGAGATTCTTGAAAAGCAATTTAGAGGGTCTAAAGAAACAAGGCAAATAAGGATGCAATCCTTGAGAAGAGATTTTGAAATGCTGATGATGTCAGAAACAGAAACTATTAGGGAGTATGCTTCAAAAGCTCAAGGCATTGTCAACAAAATCAGGCTATATAGAGAAGAGATTCCTAAAGTAAGAATAGTTGAAAAAATTCTTAACACTGTTGTAGACAGATTTGAAGCAAAAGTTGCTGCCATTGAAGAATCAAGGGACATCACTCAGATGTCAGTTCCTGAACTTGTTGGCAAACTAGAAGCACATGAGCAGAGGCATGTGAGAAGAGTTGAAGCTGGGATTGAAACTGTTTTTCAAGCTAAGCAAAAGGGTGCCAGCAACA
Source organism: Turnera subulata (assembly GCA_028386065.3). Taxonomy (NCBI): domain Eukaryota; kingdom Viridiplantae; phylum Streptophyta; class Magnoliopsida; order Malpighiales; family Passifloraceae; genus Turnera; species Turnera subulata. The sequence continues at coordinate 466,749 of JAKUCV010006610.1, read as the reverse complement.
AGTCAGAAATGAAGCAGAAAGAAGACAAAAAACAACAAGGAGAAGGCTCAAGTTCACGAGTTTTCTTTCCACCTTGCAAGTTTTGTGGAAAGACAAACCACTTAGAGCAAAGATGCTGGAAGAATAAAAAGTCTGTCACAAATTTGGGCACATTGAACGCTATTGCAAAGCAAAACAGAATGGAGATGACCAGCAACAAAATCGTGACCAGACACAACAACAAAGAGGACACACTCAGCATCAAGCTAAGCTGGCAGAAGAGAAGCAAGAAGAGTTTATGTTCATGGCCAATGAATTTGCAGAAAGATCAGATGACACTATCTGGTTTATTGACAGTGGATGCACCAGTCATATGACTGGAAATAAAAAATGGTTCAAAAGCTTGGACAACTCAATACATGTGGAGGTCAGGACTGCTGATGGTGCAAAGCTCATGTTTGCTGGTAAAGGTACTGTGATTACAATCTTTAATGGAGATACTAAACTGATTAAAGATGTCTTGTTCGTACCTGGATTGAAGCATAATTTGTTGAGTGTGTCACAACTAAGTAAGAAGGGATATTCAGTTATCTTTGAAAATGACAACTGCATGATTGTTGGAAAAAATGGTAGGCGGATTTGTGAGATTGGAATGCAGAATAATGCTTTTCCTATGAACTTGAAAATGAATTCTGAAATGACTTTCAAATGTGATGTTGAAGAGAGTGATTTATGGCATAGAAGATGTGGTCATGTTGGTATGCATTCATTGAAACTAGCTGCTCAAAAGGAGATTGTTAGAGATTTGCCACTAGTACAAGAACTTGCTGCTGTTTGTGAACCATGTCAGTTAGGGAAAATACATAGAACAACTTTCTCTAGTGCTTCAGCATGGAGAGCATCAGAGAAGTTGGAGCTTGTGCATACTGACCTTTGCGGGCCAATGCAAACTCCCTCTCTTAGTGAAAATTTGTATTTTCTGCTATTCATTGATGATTTAACAAGAATGACTTGGGTATACTTCTTGAAGAACAAGTTGGCTACTTTAGAGGTGTTCAAGAAGTTCAAGAGTATGGTTAAAGTCCAAAGCAATTGCAAAATAAAGAAGTTGAGGTCGGATAGAGGAAGGGAATATGTTTCTAACAGCTTTGAAGAATTTTGCAGCATGAATGGCATAGTACATCAATTAACTGTGCCCTATTCGCCTCAGTAGAATGGTGCAGTGGAAAGGAAAAATAGAACCATAGTGGAAATGGCTCACAGCATGTTAGCAGAAAAGAAACTTCCTCAAAGATTTTGGGCAGAAGCTACCTACACTTCTGTCTATCTCATCAATAGGCTTCCAACAAAGTCAATTGAAGGAAAGACTCCCATTGAAGCTTGGACTGGTAAGAAACCAATAGTTAAACATCTTAAAGTGTTTGGCTCACCCTGTTATGTTCATATTCCAACTGAGAAAAGAAGAAAGTTGGATTTTAAGGCAGAAAAAGGGATCTTTCTTGGCTACAGCAGCAAATCAAAAGGTTAGCGGGTAATCTTGATTGATAATGAGAAGATTGTAACTACAAGGGATGTCAAAATTGATGAGAATGCTTATTGGGATTGGAAGATTAAAAAAATTCAGAATGCAAGCTCAGCAGTTTCTCCAAAAGCAATGCAAAGTGAAGAACCTCTTAACCCAGAGGATTATAATTCAGATACTCCTCCTACAAAGATCAAGCCACTTGCTGAAGTCTATGAGAGATGTAACTTTGTAGAGACTGAACCAAATTCCTATGAAGAGGCTGCAGAATTTGAGCATTGGAGAAAAGCAATGGAGACTGAAATTGCCATGATTAACAAGAATGCTACTTGGGAGCTTGAGGTTAGGCCTGGAAACAAGAAGATTATTGGAGTCAAATGGGTCTTTCGCACCAAAATAAACCCTGATGGAAGTATTTCAAAGTTTAAAGCAATGCTGGTTGTGAAAGGCTATGCTCAACAATTTGGTCTTGACTATCTAGAGACCTTCGCTCCTGTGGCTCGTCTTGATACTATAAGATTGCTGTTGGCAGTTGCTGCACAGAACAAGTGGAAGGTGTACCATTTAGATGTGAAGTCTGCATTCTTAAATGGAATCCTAGATGAAGAAGTGTATGTTGAACAGCCTATTGGGTTTGTTGTGGAAGACAAGGAAGATCATGCGTATAGGCTGAAAAAGGCTCTCTATGGGTTAAAACAAGCTCCAAGAGCATGGTACAGCCGCATTGATAGTTATTTTGTTGTGCAAGAATTCAAGAGGAGTGAAAGTGAAGCAACTCTCTATGTAAAAGGAAGTTCTTGTGAAGATTTGATCATAGTCTCCCTTTATGTTGATGATATACTAGTAACTGGAGCTGATCAAAGCAAGATTTCAGTGTTCAAAATTGAAATGGAAAAGGAGTTTGAGATGTCTGATCTCGGATTGATGCAATATTTTCTTGGAATGGAAGTGAAGCAATGCACTGAAAGAATTGTGGTTTCACAGGAAAAATATGCTGAAGGAATCCTAAAGAAATTCAAAATGGATTCCTGTAACCCTGTAGCAACCCCTCTTATTCAGAATACAAAACTCTCAAAGAATGAATCTGAAGAAGGAGCTGAAGAGAGCATCTACAGAAGTTGTGTAGGGAGTTTGTTGTATTTGACAGCAACTCGCCCTGATTTGTTATTTGCAGCAAACTTATTGTCCAGTTATCTTCATTCTCCTAAGCAAATTCATGCAGCTGTGATGAAGAGAGTGCTTAGGTATGTGAAAGGTACAACTAATATTGGTCTGCACTATAGCTCAGTCAAAGATGCAAAGTTGAAGGTTTTCAGTGATAGTGATTGGGCTGGAAGTGTTGATGACATGAAGAGCACAACTAGATATGTGTTCTTGTTGGGGTCTAATGCATTTGCCTGGTGTTCAAAGAAGCAAAGTGTCGTGGCACAATCCACTACTGAAGCAGAGTACTTGGCAGCAGCATCCACTGTGAATCAAGTCATTTGGTTCAGAAAAATCATGTTTGATCTCAAAATGGAGCAAGAAGAACCTATAGAATTGTTCTGTGATAATCAGTCTGCCATTGCCATGATAAGGAATCCAATTGATCATGGAAGAACAAAACATATCAAGATCAAATATCATGTGATTCGTGAGGCTGAAAATGAAGGCGAAGTTCAAGTAATTCATTGCAGTTCAGAGGAGCAATTGGCAGACCTGTTCACCAAACCACTTCCAAGGAATAGGTTTGAAGTTCTAAGAAGTCAACTGAATATGAAGAGCAGCTTGGTCAAGGGGGAGTGTTAGTTATGTGATCAAGCTGCAGAAATTACTGCAGTAAGGTTTGGAGCAGTAAATTTGGTTTCAGTCACTTCGAGAATCAAGTGTGTGAGTGGTGAGTGTGATTTAATTATTGTACTTTGATAATGTTATCCTGATTGTAGTGTGCTTTCCTTTAATGATGTGCTATTATGAGTAAACACACTACTGAAAAGCAAAAGAGTAGTGCTGTTTAAATATGTTTAAAGTTTAATGGAGTTGAGTGGGTATAGGCTGGTTCTGTCCTATAAATTTGAGTGCTGTAATAAGTGTTAATCAAGTGAAATAAAAGAGTAATTGTGTGTTTTCACTTCACTACATGTTCTCTGACTCGTTCATTAAGTGTTCAAGTCAAGAGTTTGTGAGATTTGAGAGAAAACCAATGGAACAGTAACCAAGAAAACCAACTTCTTGCGTTTCTGCAGTTTTCTGGAAATTTTCCAGATTTTCCCAGAAGAACATCGATGTTCTAATCCCAACATCGATGTTCATAGTATTCGGCCGAATTGTTTGAAGTTGCTGATCAACAAAACATCGATGTTCTTGTTCCAACATCGATGTTGAAAACATTCTGCCAAAATTCCAGTAGGATTCCAACATCGACGTTTTGAAGCCAACATCGATGTTTATTTGAAATTACAGTTGTTCAAGAAATCAAAACCAACACACTTGACCAGATATATATCAGTCATAGATATTTGCTGGACAAAGCTTATGTTAATGTTAGTGACATCTATGTTCCTTCTATTACATTCCAGATTAGTGTAATAATGCTTGCTGGAACAGTTCTTATATTACAAAATGGGGTTACGAATTGAATTAGAGGGTAATTAATGCTATTGCACTACTCTAATTGCTAGGCATCCTGGGATCAGATGTCGTCTTTTTGTTCCAGCAAACGGAGAAATGTGGTAGCAGGGTAATTAGCATCTTCAGCGTTTAATTTTGTTTGCTTTGCTCTACCGATATACATTAAGAATGTTTATCTTCTTAAGTTTGTGTTCAGCTGATATAATTCAATGTTGTAGCGGATATTGATGCCATGCCTCAAAGGGCATGTATGGATGATACCCACATGGCAATCAATTCACTATTGATGACTTTAGACTTGTTTTGAATTGTCGGTTATCCATGCATGACAAAAAATCTAGTTTTGTGGATCCATCATTGAACACTTGGCCCCTTATCCACGGCACATTCACAGCAGCTAAGGACCACATTCTGCATTCAACGTTCTAGTCTGCCAAATACTTTTCGTTCCACACCAACATCCAAGGCACTCGCTGAAAGGACATTTCTTTCTGTTTTCCCGGTACAATTTTCACGTGGAGATGCATTTTTGTGTTGAATCAAGAAGACAATAGGGAGCAATCCGGCAAGAACAGAAGCCAATGTGTCTCTCATTATTAGCTGTGGTGGATTTAATTACATTTGAAGGGGATGCTATATCTGATTTCAGTTTGTGCAAAGTTTAGATGGAGTATAAATCTATGTTGTTCGTACACTTAGCCGAGAACAAGATTCATCCTAATTTATCGTAACCAAAAACCAGATGCAAGGTATGCTTCACTGCAGGCTTTTCTTGTTCCGGGCTGCTGTTTCACACGGACGTCTGAAAAACAGTATAATGAATGATCATATATGGACGTCTGAAACTATATATAAGCGAGCTTTCCTCAATCTATTATACGAGAATTATAGTTATGGCGTGGTTTTCAAGAGTATTTATTAACAATGAAAATTTGGCGTGGTTATTTTTACAAGTAAGTATGTAAAACAAAAAGAAATTATCACAATATATTTCTTTTCCATTCTTTGGTACAATTTCAAATTTTAAGTGAAAATTTTTATCTATAAAGGATTCTTGATAAAACTAGTAAGATTTAGATTGTAATTTAAAATTAAGTTTTATTTTTTTTGGTTCCCCATCCGGTATCCAAAGCTTAATTTGCCCCGGCTAATCCGGATCCGACCCTCGTCGCGCACTTGGGTATGGTGAGTGAATCTGTCAATGGGAATTTTCTGCATACACGAAAACTCGAACTCAAGACCTCGCTTAAGCTGAAAATTAAGTTTTTATAATTACGGTTCCATTCCAAAGTTTCAATTTGTGCAGGGAAAATCATTTAATCTCCCTTAATTAATCTAGTGTTTTTAAAAAAATATCTAAAAATCTTCCTTTAATTTTCATTTGTTTCATTGTTTGTACTGTACCCTTCACACAACACAAATAAGTATTTCTAGTTTCAAAACTCAAAAAAAAAAAAAATTCTAATTCCCTAATTTATATCAATTTTTTTTGGTAGAGTAATTTATATCAATTTCATCTTGGAACACAAAGTTTATTAATCTAGATATGATTATAGTTGTTGATGCATTAAAATTTTTGTACACCAAATACAAACACCGATCAAGTCGGTCGAGAAGTGTACTAGTTTATGATGAAGGGAACCAAAAACTTTGCTTTCTCCCAACCTCTTGACCTGAAATTTTTTGCAGCCGCTTTATTTCAGTCATCTTTTGCCAGCATATTTGATTATAATCAAATGGCTTTCTTATGATCCATTGGCTTGTTTGGTCCTTAATTATAACTATGACAGCATACATTGTGAACCGGTACTGTAGCCTGCAGAAACTGTAAAATGAATTTAAGAATCTGGAAGTACTTGATAATGAAAATTAAACAAAGGGCTAGAGTACGACAAGAAGCAGCAAAAACTCATAGTACATTACATATAGTCTGTTAATGATATATAGTACTGATATCTATGGTGATGGGTAGCACAAACGAGGGGAGTTAGCTGCCTTCACAATTTCCCATATTTAACTCCCGTCTTAAATAAAATAGCAAAAGGCAGAAACTAATTCAATGGTAATTATGGGATGTGCTTCTTGTGTCCCATATTCAATTGTTGTTAGTGGTACTCCTAGTGTTTCGTTCAAGCCAGAGCGTGGACTCCGCCAACTCCAATCCAAGGGTATCTACCCTCTTCCTTACTTTTTTTTCATATTCTGGCAGAAAGTCTTTTTTCAATGATCATGCAAGCGCATGTGAAGCAGAAAGAAAGAATCCATGATGTTATTGCTATCATTTTCACCAGAGCTTCAATTATAATTAGAAAGGCAGACCAAATTTCATTTATGATCTGTCATCCACCCAATATGAACACTGTTGATCAATCTAGAGAAGTCTGATGAAAAACGCTAAGCCGAAATAATTTGCAGGAAGAAAATGGCCATCCGAATCCAGCAGACGATGAGAGTAAAGGCGGTTGTTAAGTTGGAGAAGTATCTTGGTTTACTAACCTTGGTAGGCAGGCCCAGGAATTTAACTTTAAATGCCATCAGGAATCGAGTTTACAAGAATCTTGGAGGGTGGAAGGAGAGAGTCTTATCACAAGCAGATGGAGAAGTTTTGATCAAGACTGTGGTCCGAAACATTCCATCTTATGTCATCGGCTGCTTCAGGAATCCTGAACGTGCATGCAAAGAGATAGGAGCCGCCATTAAAAGATTTTGGTGGGGTGAATCAATTGGGAATGGAGGCATTAACTGGTTGGCTTGGGACAAAGTCTGTGTGGCAAAGAAACACGGGCCGGGTCTTGGATTTCGCAAACTTTATGTGTTTAAATCAGGTACGCTGGCTAAGCAAGCTTGGCGACTGCAGAATTCAGCTACCTCCCTCCTTGCTAAGGTTTTGAAGGGTAGACACTCTAATAATAGATCAGACTTTATGCATCCAAAGCCAGGACAGAAGCCCAGCTACACATGGAGGAGCATTTTAGCTGGACGAGAACTGCTGGAGAAATGTGCTCAATGGATCATTGGCAACAGAGCCGCATCAAGGGCAGGGAAGGATAGGTTTGTAACCTTTTCTGGCCTTTCCTCTCCAAGAACACAGAGCGCGATCACCGTGAACCAATTCGACTTTGTGGATAAGCTAATCGATAAAGATCGTCGAATGTTTGGCGACGATGATGCAAAAGCGATCAAAGCAATTTATCTCAGCTACAGATTACCTGATGACTTATTATCAGGTTCGGATAATCTGGGCACAGAGGAGGAGGACGTGCCTAAATCAAGAGAGAAATGGAAGTCTCTATGGAGTCTTAACCTACCGCCAAAAGTTAGGCATTTTACTTGGATGGCTGTCAACAACATTTTGGCTACAAGAGACAACCTGCTGAAACGGGAAATCACAGTTCCTAGTGTGTGTCCTATGTGCAATGATGCTGATGAGTCCTTTAACCATCTTATGTCCGATTGCAAGTGGTGCAAGGAGGTGTGGAAATTGGCAGGTTTGGCAGACGTGTTTGCTAGCAATGAGGGGATGCCAGTAGATGCCGTGGTATGGGATTTGATAGCTAAAGGAGACACAGCAAAGCTAGAGCAGGTTTGCATGACTATGTGGAGCATTTGGAATATGCGAAATTCTGTTGTCTTTGAAGGGAAAGAGCCTTTGCCTAATCAAGCAGTTCTCCAAGCCCGTTCTCTACTCCAAGAATATCAAAAAGAAGATGTGAAGAAGGGGTCTGATCCAAGTTCATCCACGACTACAACTACTGCGCCTGCTAAACAAGTAAAGTGGCATCGTCCATGGGCGGGGTGGTTTAAAGTAAACACGGATGCTGCTATAAATGGATCCTATACTGGCCTTGGTGTTATCTGTCGCGACCATATAGGCAATGTGTGTTTCTCAGCTGCTAAAAAGCTGGACAGACCAATGGAACCATTGCTTGCTGAAGCTGTTGCTGGTTTATGGGGGTTCCAACTTGCAAAAGACAAAGGCTTTAAGCAGATTCAGTGGGAAACAGACAGCTTGCTAGTTGTCAAAGATATGAACTCTCAATCCCCCGAGCGTGGTTCAATACGCGATGTGATTAAGGACCTTAGAGATTTGAGCAAACTAGTAGATGCTTTTATTTGTACTCATATTAGACCAAGAGCTAATGAGTGTGCTCACGAACTTAGTAAACATGCTTTGTCTATTCTTGACGAAGTTGTGTGGTCTAACTCCTACCCTGATATACTCGAGCATTTTGTACACCAAGATTCAGCAATCGTTTGATTTCAATTAATGAAGAAGATGTTCCATATTTGCTGTAGCCGCTCCTACAATTCGTGATTGCAATTCATTCCGCAAGTCATCATGGCTAGAAGTCGTAGCTTGTCGTTCTGTAGTTAATTTAGTCTATACAGGCCAATTTCTTTTTCTGGAGGCAGCAGGATTCGGTAGCTTATCATAGTTTACACCATACTTGTGAACTTACGAGTTGTATTATGTATAGGGTAGATGCAATAATTACGTTTGCAGATTTCCATATTTGATGCATATAATGTGTATATTTGATTATATAAATGATACTATCACTTAGTACATAGTATTATTATTATACTTAAATAATTACTATATATTATTATTATCTTTTATTTCGATATTGTCTTTTTGGAATTATTTTTAGGTTAATCTTCATAATCACAATAATATACAACATGATAGAAAATAAAAGAAACTCTGCAACTAAAAGCCAATGCATGGTGTAATAGCGTTTGTGTGTGAAAAAAAAAAAAACTTACTATGTAGATTTTAATTTTTAAGTTTTATTGATATTATCAATATGTCTATACTGACTATACTTAGCCGCGATGGAAAATAATCACCTAAATCTCCAAATCGTTTGCAATTATTATTTAATGTTGATATATATAAGATAAAAATATATAGAAAAGAGCAAATTTTGAAAAAAAAAAAGCAATTTGACAAATAATATATTCTATTTTGTGGCATGAGTGTGTTTCTCCTATGTCGACAAAAAGGACAAAAGGGTTGTGATATGGTATGCAAATGCAATGCATGTTTCGAATTTAGTCTATGTATTATGCACAATTGACCCGAGAGAAAATTGGAGTTTTTGCTAAAAATCATTAATGTGAAATATTTATCCATTTATCGGAATGATATCTTAAACAATTAATGGTTAAATATTTCACATTAACTCAAAGCGAGTAAATTCTAATGAAACAACCCACCACATAATTACGAAGAATGATTCACACCCAGTAATTAATTGTTGCTGAAAAGGCGAAATTCGAACGAAACGACCCACCCCATAATTAAGGGTGAGCCTGCTCGGAAGAAGCATGCAAAGCACCGTGTGGGTTTCCTCTCGGAGACCGGGGCTTAACCGCGGACGGTTGCTCCTCCTCCAGTAAAGCGTCTCCTTATAATTTTACACAGATTTTTGTGCCTAACAAAAGAGAATATACATTTTCATTTTTCATAAACAGGTGTGTGGCTCCAATGAGGAAGAGAGCGGATGCACAAATTAAATCATGAGAATTGCGACTTCCCATCCCGGCAACTTTACATGTCTTCTTGGTCAATGACAATCCAAATTTCAGCACCGCATGAGAAAATAAGAGCCTATGGAAATAAAGACTGGTAGAAGAAATAATGGTACGCTCTTTGGTACCAAATCTCCAAATCTTCCGGATCCTTCTTCAGCGATGGTCTCCAACCTGGGAGAAGAAGAACGTTTTGGGGTGGTAATGAGAAGTGCCGGCACCACATCGCCGCATTGTTGCATGTATCTCATATCGTTCATGGCCATCTCGTATATCTCAATGAACTGATCAAGCTAGCAGGGGAAGTGTGGTTTCTTGTAATTATAAACGTATGAGGTTTTAGCGTGTCTTTGATCACTGTTGTAGATGCAATAATGCGATTCAAGGTTTCTATTTATATGCAAAAGGAAGAGTGGCAGTCAAATTGGAAGGGTTTGAAATTAGCAGGGATTGTAGCTGGCGTAGTTGGAGTAATCTCTAATTATCAATGGTGGACATGAGGCCAGGCTTGCAACTTGGAATAGGTCTAAAACTAACAGCCCAGATGAGCTTGAACATGGTTAATTACTGCATGTTTTTTTTTTTTTGTGACGTGAAGACACGTCACTTGTAGAATGGTCATGAGTTGTTACATTAATGAAGGTAAATTAACTTTGCAAACCGTAATTAATGCAACTGGCCTCCTTATTATTTGGTGGGTCGGTTATCTTCAAGTTCATCGTCACAACAATTTGTGAAGAGGTGACCATTGGAAACCAAAATGGGTTTGGATAACTTCATATTGCTTCTGGAGAGATTAGCTTGAAATCTTGATGATGAGCCAAAATGATCTTGAATTTTCATTTCCGTGGTTTGTTCTTTTCTCTATCGCTAGCGTCGCCTTTTTTTTTTTTTTTTAATGATCAGATATAACCACATATGCTATAAAAGAAAGATTGGTATTACTTTTAATTTTCAAAGTGTAAAATCTTTTCATCTGAAGAAGCAAAAGAATAGTGCTTCGAAGTCCACAAACGTACAGAAATATTCTGCCGTAAATGATCTTAATTAATTTACAACCTTACCACTCTAGGCTTATCATGTGTAAGATATACAAGTTCACGCATGAGAATATTGGAAAATTCAATGTATGATCAGAATTCAACGCATGGAATATCTTAATTCATGCAATGTATCATGGCTGTATATGCTTAGCTAGCCTTTTCTTTAGCATATATTGAGTGAGAAAGCTTACTGCTGCTGCTCGATCATTAGCACAATACTGTTTCTTTCTTTCTCGTTTCGTTTGGTTTCTCGAGAACCTCCCGCTCCCTATCCTATACCTCTCGTTTCGTTTGACCTTTATTGAATTCGGGAAATATTGGGCTAAGAGTGTTGTAGGGTCAGAGTAAGGGTATACCCGCTATACCCGCTAAGTAAAAATCAAGTTCTATTTTTTAAAAAAAATCCTACAATTATTAAATTAGCATTCATAAAATATGTTCCAAGCATAAAAATTTTAAAAACAACCAGAAGTCCAAAATTTTAAAGTAGCATGTAACTTTTCTCAACTTAAAATCCAAACAATCTTTTATTTCTTAATCTCCATCCCTTTCTATACCAAGATCAACATATATTTTTCTAAAAAAAGCTAATATTATTAAATAATATAAAAATAAGAATCTTATAATAAGTTAAAAATATAAATTAATATTGAATGCTTATTTTCTTCATCCATATTATTATCGTAAACAATTGCAGGATAATTATAAATTAATGTTCCTTTTGGGCGCGTTTGGAACGCGGGACAGGGACGGGCGCGTTGGGACGAAGTCCCAAAGGGTGGATGTTTGGAACGGTGGACACACTGTTTACTGGGGATGCGAGTCCAAAAAACTCGGGACGAAATCGATTTTTTCCGTCCCAAAGAAAAGGTGGGGACGAAGTCCCGTCCCAAGGACTACACTGTTTCGGTGACCCTTTTACCCCCGCCCATTTTCCGAAATGGCCAAAAGCCCACGAAGTATAAAAACGGAAAACCCTCATCGAAATCACTCACGCCAGGTACGTCTCCAGTGCTCCCTCATTCTGTTCTCTCTTTCTCCTCTCTCGTTCTCCTCTCTCTGTCTGCTCTCTCTTGCTCTGGCCTCTCCCGATATGATCTCACTCTCTCTTCTTCCTCTCGTTCTCTTTTCCAATTATCCTATGCTTGTTCCTGCGTATAACTTCTTCATCTATCTTGTGCTGTCTCTTCCGCTGTTGTGTAGATTTGTGGGTGTGTCTGGTTGTTGTTCTACTATAATTAGGTTTAGTAGTACGAATTGATTATTTATTTCGCTTCCATATGGGTTTTATTGTAGTGGATTGTGGTTTGCGTGCTTCGATTTACCCCAAGATGCCCCGATCCCCAAGTCAACATGAACCCTAATTTTGAAATTTACTGTGAAGCATGAAATTGATTGTGGTGTTGGGTCTGATACGTGTTTCTTTGCATTCATATGAGTTAATTTGTGGCTTGCGTGCTTCGATTTACCCCAAGATGCCCCGATCCCCATTTCAACATGAACCCTAATTTAGAAATTGACTATGAAGCATGAAATTGATTGTGGTGTTGGGTCTGATACGTGTTTCTTTGCATTCATATGAGTTAATTTGGTGGCTTGCATGCTTCGATTTACCCCAAGATGCCCCAATCCCCATTTCAACATGAACCCTAATTTTGAAATTGACTGTCAAGCATGAAATTAATTGAAGTGTGTGTTTCTTTGCATTCATGTGAGTTAATTTGTGGCTTGTGTGCTTCGATTTACCCCAACATGCCCCGATCCCCAAATCAACATGAACCCTAATTTTGAAATTTACTGTGAAGCATGAAATTGATTGTGGTGTTGGGTCTGATACGTGTTTCTTTGCATTCATATGAGTTAATTTGTGGCTTGCGTGCTTCGATTTACCCCAAGATGCCCCGATCCCCAAATCAACATGAACCCTAATTTTGAAATTTACTATGAAGCATGAAATTGATTGTGGTGTTGGGTCTGATACGTGTTTCTTTGCATTCATATGAGTTAATTTGTGGCTTGCGTGCTTCGATTTACCCCAAGATGCCCCGATCCCCAAATCAACATGAACCCTAATTTAGAAATTGACTGTCAAGCATTAAATTAATTGAAGTGTTGGGTCTGATATGTGTTTCTTTGGTAGTTGGATTGGTTGACTGTGTAATTTACTGTGTGCTTGATTGTTGGATTAATTAATTGTGTAATTAGATGGGTGATTGTTTAATTGTTTCTGCCATGTGCCAATACTAGGGTGTGGTTGCCACATCAGTCGTTCATTGAGCCTAAAATTCTGCTCTTTGTGTAAACAGAACTGCTTTGAAAAAGGAAGTGAGTGCGAGGCATTGTGAAGAAAAGCTGAAATCAAGTTATATTGGGAAGTTAACAGAGGTATGTCTATCTATGACTTCTGTGAAATGATGTTGGTACATGTGTGTTCAGTTGACATATGGTGCTTATTTATGTTTTGTGCTTTCTGTCCATGCTGTTCTGTATGGTGCATGCTGTAATGTGTGTTTTTTCCTCCTCTTCTGCTTGTTATAGACTGAATATGGATCGTTGCGAACGTTCGATTATTGCTGCTGTGTTAGTGATTTGGTGGACCAACCTGCAATTGTTGTTGAGTTCTGCTGCATTTCTAGTTGCATACATACATAATGAGGGCTCATGTAATGAGAATAGGAGAGCGTTGAGGGATAGGACTTTTACAAGTTATACAAGTAGACGGGAAGTCATAGACTCATTGTGTAAGGCGTCTGATACCGACACTATAGACAACCTTAGGATGGACATGAATGCATTGGCTAAGTTGTGTGAGCTACTTAGAGTTAAGGGTGGTCTTAAATCGAATGGTGCAGTAGAGGTAGAGGAGCAGGTTGTCATTTTCACACATATCCTTGCACACTACGAGAAAAATAGGGTAATGCAGACTAGGTTCAGCAGATCAGGAGAGACAATAAGTAGGCATTTCCATGCAGTTTTGAAGGCTGTCATTATGGTGCAGAATGAGTTGTTAGTGAAACCAGAACCTGTTCCTGAGGATTGCAGTGATCATAGGTGGAAATGGTTCAAAGGGTGCTTAGGTGCATTAGATGGTTGCTACATAGATGTAACTGTCCCTGATGCACAGAAGTCTAGGTATCGAAGTAGGAAGGGTCATATAGCAACCAATGTGCTAGGGGTATGTAACCGAGACATGAATTTCATTTATGTCTTTCCTGGATGGGAGGGATCTGCAACTGATGCAAGGATCTTGCGTGACGTGGTTGGGAGAAGGAATGGACTACAAGTCCCTCAGGGTAGGTTTTTAATCATAGCATAGAACATAAAATTGGCACATGTTAAAGTCATAGTTTAATTAATAGAGCATGTGATGATGTTTTAGGTAACTATTATTTGGTTGATGCTGGATATACCCATGGTCCTGGGTTTTTGGCCCCTTATAGGGGTGTGCGGTACCACTTGAGGGAGTGGGTGACAAGTGGTATCAGAATGCCGAGGAACCGCGAAGAGTTCTTCAATATGAAGCATGCTATGGCAAGAAATGTCATCGAACGTGCTTTTGGGTTGTTAAAGAAAAGATGGGCAATTCTTAGAAGCCCATCTTTTTACCCAATTGTAACTCAAGGTAGGATCATCATGGCATGTTGCTTGCTGCATAACTTCATTAGGGCCACCATGGCAGTTGATCCGGCAGAAAACACTCCAACTGATGACCCCGCCGCGGATGAAGATGATACAGAAGAGCCCCCTCAGTATGTTGAGGCCGTTTCCACAACTCCAGGGTGGAATGCAGAGCGTGATGACTTAGCGCAGCAGATGTATGATGATTGGAGAGCAAGTCATGCATGTAATTAGACATGCTTTGTTACATTTAAACAATTTTCCACATTAACTGTATTGGGATTTTCTGCGGAGTTAATAATTGTGCCCTAAAACAATAATTCAATTTTCTGCCTCATAGAACTGTATTAGATTGTTTGTATAATTGACTGTAATTGGTAGTTGGATTGGCTGGCTGTTTAATTTACTGTGTGCTTGATGGTTGGATTAATTAATTGTGTAATTAGATGGGTGATTGTTTAATTGTTTCTGCCATGTGTTGGATGTGTATGTATGGTTTATATTTGTGCATAGAGTACCGATGGGAGACAGGAGGGTGTGGTCCGATGCTGAGGTCGATGCGTTTGTGGACATCCTGGAGGAGCTGGTTGTTGAGGGGCAGATGGTGGATGCTGGGTCCTTCCGACCTGGATCCATCACCCAGATTGTGACGAGGATGAATGCCAAGTTCCCCACTGCCAGTTTAAATGCCAACTATGTCCGCAACAAGATGAAGAGGTTGAAGGCTAAGCTTTTTGCTGCTGCGGACATGGCCAACACAAGCGGGTTCGACTGGAATTCTGAGAAGTTCTGTGTCGAAGTGGATGCCCAGGACATCCTCGATGCATATCTGAAGGTAAGTTTGGTTTCTCTCGTTCCCTAAGCTTGCTTTTTGTTGTTCTGTTTTATTTCAATATGCATCTGTCTCACTGTTTTGAATGGAATATGTTTTTTGCTACAGAAATATCCTAGCCGGGAGTATGTTTGTGGGAGAGCCTTCCCCCAATTCCCAAAGCTGCAACGAATATTTGGTCGTGATAGGGCCACGGGAGAATATGCAGAAACTCCGGCTGATGCCTTGCAGAATATGCAGCAGGAGATGCAACAGGAGGAGGTGGCAGACACCACTGGAGATTCTGCACAGGCACCCACTGCCAGCATGGGCACCACTGGAGCCGCACTCGGTGGTGGCGCCGCATCCTCTTCCGCGGCACCACCAGATGCGTCCATGGCATCCGGCTCACAGAGGAGCAAGAAGAGGAAGGCCCAGGCCAATGATGCTCTGTGGGCTCTGACTGATGCCATATGCAGTGGGTTTGAGAAGGCGGGCATGCATCTAGGTGACATTGCAGCAGCCATTCGAGGGAAAGATTCGCCCCGTGCTTTGGGAGAGGAGCTGAGGAAGATGGGGATTACTACACTTGATGTGATTCAGGTTGTGAAGGCAATGGGGCGTCAACCCGAGTATGCCAACTATTTCTGGGAGCTGGAGCCCGAGCAACGCATTGAGTTTGTCGCCAGCCTGCTTGGGAAGTGAAGTTTGTAGGGGGTGTAGTAGGTGCTGCCGTTTTTGATGCAGTCTTGCCTTTTGGTACATATGACAGTAGCCTACTGACTAGTTAGCAGCTTAGGAACTAACCCACTCCGCAGTTTAGAAGCTTATAAATGCTTTTATAGTCATCTGTGCTATGCAATTTTGGATATTCTCGGCTAGTAAGTCATGGCATGATGCATTTTGTAAGTATTGGGTACATGTACTAGGTTATTTCTCTGGATGCTTCTCCTTGTGTGGTATGATTGCTTTAGGTAATGAATGAAGTATTGCTTGGCAGTTCTGACAAGCAGTATTCTATATGTTTGTTGCCATTATTTTTCATGTAATTGCTAGTTTAGTAAGTTGCTATGTTGAACATGCTTGCTTCATTTTTTCTTCTGATGGTAGCTGTGTCTAAGTGTATATGGTTGGATTGAAGTTGTCTTGTGGTTGTTCGTGTTATTGGTGTTGTAACATGATTTGGGCATGTGTAGGTGTGACCCATGGGCAAATATAAGTATTATGTTGTCTATAACGGGAGACGCAATGGTGTTTACGACAATTGGGACGAGGTTAAGCTGCAAATTGATTCCTTTCCGCTTGCCAAATTCAAAGGTTTCAAAACATTACAGGAAGCAGAAGTTGCGTATGTGTTAAGCGAGCAACGATGGGTACGTGACAATGCACATATTTTCGATGACACTCCATCAAATCCGAGCGCAAATGCGGGTGTGCCCTCATATATGCGAATGCCTAGGACCAATCTTCAGGACATGGGAGTTGCTTTGGATGCTCATGTGAAGTATATAGACTTGCTCAAAATGGCATTTGGGTTTGTATTAGCATTAGTTGTCATGGCCATTGTGAAGAATTTGTAATCACTAACAAAGAGTATTACGAATTCGTTATCTGTACCTTTTTATTAAGTTACATTTTATCCAATCTGTGTACTGTAACAATATTTCACCAACTTTCGGATGTTTGGGGATCGGAAGAGAACGAATTTAGTAGGTATATAAATTTTACCTTTCGGATGTTTGGGGATCGGATGTTTAGAGAACGAAGAGAACGGATGTTTGGCAAAAGTATAATGGATTAAATACCATATAATTTCATTACAGAGGATGAGTAATGCAAACATCCGTAACCAAAAAATAAAAAATTGTCTAAGAGTTGTGCGAACAGTAGCGGTTTCCAAGGGTTTTGAGCTAATTTTTTTGTACAACAAATTTTAAAGGCAAATACATTGTCACATACACAAAAATGATCGTATCAATAAATAAAATATTGGTTTTTCATCTTACAAACCTTCATTACCTCGTAAAATACTGTTCATTCTATACTTAACCACTTTGCCCAGCACCAAGGACAATTTAGACATTACTGCATTTAGTCCCGAGGTCTGTACAGCTAACCAAACATGATTTAGTACATCAGTCCTACTCTCTGTCCACTAAACCAAACGCTTAATTGAACAGGACAACTGTCCAGTCCAGTCCAGTCCAGTCCAGTCCAGTCCAGTCCAGTCCAGTCCCGTCCAGCGTGCCAAACGCACCCTTTAAGACAAAGAAAAATTATAATAACATAATATTAGTTTAAGGTTGTAGAGCACGAAATTTCAATAGACTTAAAAGGAGGTGAACGAAATTTCAATAGAAAAAGAAGAAGAGGTGAGTGGAAAAGAATTAAAGAAACAAAAGAAAGAAACTCAAGTTGATTTTTATAATACAGTTATAGATTTTAGAATATTATAATGGATAGGGTCTAACGGGTAGGGTAAAACTTAGACCCTTACCCAGACCAGACCCTACCCGGACCCGGTCAACTCGGGTCCGGGTAATACCTTACCCTTTTTTACCCCGGTCAAAGTCGGGTAATACCCTACCCATAAAAACGAGTTTCGGGTGGATATCGGGTAGATCCGTAAAAATTGCCATCCCTATTTGGAGGGGTTGAGGTTTGGGTGTTATTTATATAATGTACTAAAAGAAAATAAATCTCAACCATCCTAGGAGTCCATCTACAAACATCTAGGCCAAAAGTAATTGCTTTATCTATTTTGATATGGAACAAACTGGTAGTTAGTATCATTTAGTGGTGGCAAAATAGGTTGAGTACCCAATAAGTCATCCATTAGGAGCCATCATAAATGGTTATTTTGGGTAAAAATGGGTTAGTGTAAAATTAAATGGGTTTTAATGGATAAAATATACCCATTTAACCCATTTAACCATGAGTGTTTGTGAGTTGGGTAATGAATATCCATGATACCTAAATATTTATGATCTAATTCAATTTCGCTATGTGGGCCTATATTGGGCCAAAATGGGCCTGACCGGGCCTAACTTTTGTGGGCCCAATTGGGCCTATTTTGGTCCACGGACGGGCCCTGAGCGGGCTGAGTTGGGCCGAATTTGGGCCATATCTTATGGGCCTAATTGGGCTCAAAGTGGGCCAAGTTGGGCTAATCCATGCGGGCCTAATTGGGCCCTGTGGCCAGGTTAAGCCCGACCATGTCCATCCCTTGCGTGCTTAATTTTGCTTATTTGGTTTGTCTCGGGTTAATATGAGCTAGATCGAATTAATATTTATAAGGATAAAAATATTAAAACACAAATTTTAAAAAAATTGATATTAAAATTAAATGGGTAGATGGGTATGAACTATATTAAATGGTTCAATATGGATATGGTTATCCATTTAAATTTTTTTATGGGTCATAAATGGATAAATGGGTATAAATGGGTATGAATCATTTATGTCTCAACCCATGGATACCCATGGATAACCATTATGCCATCACTAGTATCATTATATTTTTGGTAAGGCATACATGTTTAAAATACAAGATTTTTACATACGATATGCATATGCTTGTTTTTATATACTTTGCACTTGCTATATGGATGAGATTTTATTTAATTTTTTTGTTTGTAGATTTTATTTAGTTTAATAGAATCCATATTTAATGAATTTATCAAGCCATAAGTGTGAAAAAAAACTTGAGCAAACTAAATGAAATCATAATTGATTAGGATGAGAGGTAGCGGAAATTTTATACAATCCTTATAAACTGTTATAACACAATGTGAATGTCATTGGTGTACTATTACACCTACCTTGTGTGTAACAGCCCGGGTAAAAATTTTGGATTTTTACCGGACTGTAAAAGTCTATTTACCGTGATTTACTGTTGAATTAATCTTGGGTAATTAATTCAAGGTAAATCTGGAGTCGTTTTTCGAAACCGAGGGTTTTTCCGCGCTCGTGATTTTTCCGTGGATTTTTCGG
This sequence comes from Turnera subulata, assembly GCA_028386065.3. NCBI lineage: Eukaryota > Viridiplantae > Streptophyta > Magnoliopsida > Malpighiales > Passifloraceae > Turnera > Turnera subulata. The sequence goes on along the minus strand of JAKUCV010006610.1, from coordinate 447,638 downwards.
AACTAAGTTGGTATTTTTCGGGTTTCGGAATTTCTCGGAAAATCACACCGGAAAATAACTAAGGAGGTATCTGTTATTTTCTAGTCCGGATCGGATTCGCCCGTAATACGGACGAATCGTATTATTGATACTCACATGATAAATAGTTAAATTCTCAGTTTATAAGGAGGGTAGCCGGTGGAAGAGGAAAGGAAGAGAGGAAAAAAAAGAAAAGGAGAGAAAAAAAGAAAGAGGAGAAGGAAAAAAAGAAAAGAGAGAAAAAGAAAAAGAGAGAAAAGAAAAAAAGAAAAAAAGAAAGAAAAGAAAAAGAAAAAAAATAAAATAGAAAAAAACAGAAAATACAGAGAGAGGAAGAAAAAAAATAGAAAAAAAGAAATGAAAAAAAAAGAAACGAAAATCAAAAAGAAAAAAAAAGAGAGAAGAAAATAGAGAAAAATAAGAAAAATGAAAAAAAAGAAGGAACCACTGTTCACCGTCAGCTCCTCCTCGTTACTGTGACCCAGGACGCGTTCCCCGGCGATTCCCGAGGCACCACCGCCGCTGTCAGGACCGCCACGACGCCGCGACCTCAACGGCTTCGCTTCCGCCTGACGCCGCCGTCCGACGCGCCGTTAAGAGCCTTTGACCCGCCGGAAGATCCGACGGATCCAGCTGCCTCGCGTCTCCCGTTTCCTTCCGGCGATGCAGCGCTAGTTTCTTGCCGCCCCGCGCCGCTAGTGCCGCCCTGACGTCGCAGCTGGGCTCGCTCGCCCTTCCTCGCGCTCGCCGTCGCTGCGCTGCTGCTCTACCCGGAGGTAAGACCCGGACTTAGTGAGGAACCGTTTCCGCGAAACGGGTTGCGAATAGTGGGTTTGGGTCTGCTGCTGGGTTGGGCTGAATGGTGCTGGGCCTGACCTTGGGTTGGGTCTGGGCTGCACTATTCATGGCCCAGCCCGATTATTTAAAAAAAAACTATATTTATATATATATTTATTTAAACATAATCTGATATTTAATTTTGGAAAAAAATTATATAGTTATTTTGAGAAAATTATGGACGATTTGATTCTGGAATTTTTATTAAAATATAAATATATTTACTTTGATAAATAATTATGTTTTGTTTGTAAATTATTATTATGGTTAGTTTGGAAAATATATATATCATGAAATTAATTTCTGGAAATTTAATATGTATATTATTTCGTCTGGAAAATTATGATTTTGGTATATGTATATGAATATGTATTTTGGAAATTGAATTTAATTATATTTTGTGTTGGAAAATTAAATTATATATGTATTTAGAAAAAGATAAATACTATATATATTTTCTGAAAATTATAAATAGGTTACTATTTTTCTGGAAAAATTATGGAGATTAATATTTTGGAAAATTATAGTTATTTTATGAAATTATTTTGAAAAGAGTTTTAATTAACGTATAGTACCGAAATCATAATCGGAAATACGTACGGTTAAATATTTTCGGTAAAAATGATAATATCAAATAAGAACCGGGATGGGTATATTTCGCAGTACTGGCATCATGACATACTCTTATGTGCATTTATGTGAGTGTATTGTTTGTTGTATAGGTTTTTGGATATCGGGCCGTTTCCCGAGGAGCCGGCGTCGTACCGGTCATTGTTTTCCGAAGTTGAGTAATCAGCCAAGGTGAGGATGGATTTCCTTCAATATGTGCCTATATTACTCGGTTATCATGTTTTGATGATTGTGCATTGTCGAATGTGCTTTTGCTGTGTTTTGGTTCGGGATGTTAATCCCGGAGTCTTGTTGGGTATTTTTGGGATGTTTATCCCGTGTTGATTTTCTGTGTTTTTTTTTCGGATTAAGAGTAATGGTATAATTAATGAATTGTGACAAGGATGTCGATCCTTGGTATTTTGGATGGGATGTCTATCCCGGTATTTTGGTTAGGGATGTCGATCCCTGTGACTTGGTTTTTAATGACAGTATTATAATTGTCGCGTGGTAAGTAGAGGTACGACCGGATGGTTAGAGACTGTTTTGTGGTGGCCATGATCTGGGTTCGTGTGATAAGCATGTCTATGCTTGGGATGTCTATCCCGGTTTGTTATTTTTGGGATGTCTATCCTTGGGTTCTTTTTGATCTGGCACCAGGAACATGTTGATAACCTGGTACGACCGTAGCTTGTCCGTGACGGGGCCCGGAAAGATAAAATTGGATAAATGGATTTTACTTGAGTCTCTTGGGTTCTTTCTTTGGGTTTGACTGTTTTATTTGACTTGAGTAATTTTTAGTGTCCATATTGATCGTCTTTCCATTGTCGTGAGCACTTCGGACTCACCCCTCACCTGCGGGCTTTCATCCCGTAGGATGAGTTGTTTGTTATACAGGCTTGGTGCATTCCAGACAGGCTGCGGCGTTATCCCTTGGACGGGCTTGGATCCATAGTTTGCATCTATGCGTTTATGTGAGTTTACAAGTCTTCCGCTGTGCATACTTTTGTTATTATTGGGCCATTGGGCCGGATGAGTTTCTATTGTTAATTTTACTTTGGGATGTTGAGCCCGTGTTCTTGTTGTATAGACTGTATGCTGGTTTCATTTTGGGTTGGGTTGTCACAGTTCCGGCACGTGTTTACTGTGTACGGTAAATACGGGTCAGGGCGCTTCATTTTGGTAGCGGAGCGGGCGTTAGGTCTTGTTGGGAAGTCTTTGTGTGTTTGTTGTCTTGTGTGCATAGTTCGCTCCAGTTGTTTATTATTTTAAATCATTTAGTTAGTGCATTATGGATCCAGTCAAGGGACACCAGCTGTCGCGGAACATACACATATGAGGTAAATGATGCCATAAATATGCGAAAATACAAATATTATTGATATTGATAATATTGGAAGTACAACAGAAATATTACATTGATATTTTATATTTTATAAAAAGGGAAATAATAAATTGATTTTTAATAATTTATAAAAATAGAAATACATTTAGCGATTCGGAACGACGTTGACACGGAAACTGTTTGGGTCGCTGTTGATGTTGACCGTGACTCTGTCGCTCCACGAGAACCACATGCCGCCTCTGTCTCTCTGGCCAGGAATCTCGAACCGGTTAGCTTGAGGGAATCGGAGTGGAATCAGACCGTGATCGTCTTGTGGTTGCCACTGCGTCTCCGTCAGAAGAACCATGTTGGGCTTGTACTGGTTCTTCAAGTCCCTCAGGGTTCGCGAGAACTCCTGTGCACGCCTTGCGACGCCTCTGCAGTTCCACACCAGCAGTCGTGCCTTTGGCCAAGTTGGAGGTAGCCGAGTCATTTTGGGTATGCTCTGAGCTGTCATCGAGAGCTGGTAGTAGGCACCTTGCTCCATAGTTTGGCAAGTGGACTCCAGGTTGAACTCTTGTAGCCTCTCGGAGATGAAGAACATCACGGAGTTCGCCGATCCGTAGAATGAGGTCCTCAGTGTCCCATGGTCCTCTAGGAAGAACACCTCTTCCATGGGAGTGACGAAGAACCGCGACGAGTAGAGTTCGTCGACGAAGACTAGGCGTGGCATTCTGCCGAGCTTGTTCGCTAGCTCTTCAGCACGTTCGTTGACCATGCTGTAGGCCAGATGGTTCCTTCTGCCAAGATTGGCACCTTCGACGAAGAAAACTGAAGATGGAGCAGGCATCTTGAATTGGACGTGTGGGGTTTTGTTTTGAACGTTGTGGTTTTGTTTTTTTTGAGAGTTTTGTTGCTTTTAAAATGCTTTTGGTGATTTACACATCACCGCTCCTTCTTTTATACTCTTATGGGGAGCGTGATTACCGTTTTCGATTTTCAAGATTTTGTTTTTTTGAATTTTACCGTTGCTTTATTTAATGCCTTGTTACTTTACGCGTTTTTCAGACTACCGTGCCAGAGTTTTTCAGCCTTTTTCCCTCTTATGATTTCCTTCGCTCTGGCTACCTTGTCTTTTCTTATCATGGTTTTACTATATTTTCTTGCTTCTTTTATCACATGCATCCGTGACCGTTGTGGCTAGACGGATGGGACCGTACCTCGAGTAGAGCGTATGTGCGACAAGTTTCCAGCTATTTGGATATCGTGGAGAGATACGAGCCTTGTCAGACGTTTTTGGCTCATGCGGAATTTTGAACAAGTGGGTAACGTGTCTTTCGAGGGACACAGGACGTTCCCGTGATCATCGCTGTGCGTGTTAACGGTCGTCTTTTTCACGTGGGAACCGACGTCACCGCTAGTTGCGCGTATCACGTTTCTTGGTTCGAGGGTGTTTTCGTTCGATACGAGCATATTTTGTTTTAATTTCCTTTTGGTTTTGATTTTGTTAAACGAGTTTGATTTTTGATTTCTTTATGTTGATTTTATATTTATATTGTTAAGTTTTATTTTGACTTGAGATATTTAATTTTTCGTTTAACAATAGATTTCATAACAAGAGATTTTGATTTAAAAGGAAATTTATTTTATTAATATCATAATAGTTTTACAACAGGAGAAGAAGTACTCTATTGAGCTACTTGCTTCTCTAGATCTTTTACAAGCTGTTTTACATTTTGCATGTGCGGGAACAGCTCTATGCACGCCAGTTCGATTTGCGCCACCGCTGAGCTGTTCTTCTTCAGCGAGAAGTTCAGTTGCGTCAGCTTCTGTTGCGGAGTGCTGCTCTCAGCTACCGCCTTGCCCTTGCGATCTTCAGCTTTCTTGGAGGCACGCTTCTTTCGTCGTTTTGGGGAAACGACCATGTGTTCCTGCAGGCCGATGATGTTCGTCCTCAACCGCTTCTTGGGAGGTTCCTCATCAGAGCCTGTCGGGAAGGCTTTGCCGCCGATGTAGCTGTTGTTTTCGGAGTCTGAGGTTGTCCTTGATCTCAGTGGAGAGTCCATGACTGTGTGTGAGTATGCCGGTCATGAGATATGGTATTTATAAGCGGAAGAGATGTCGCTTAAGGGTATAAGCGGTATCTCATGTTGAGGTTGGACACCTGGAAAAGTGTGCCAGAATCTTATCGTGGTAGGACCCACGGATAAGACGGAATTTCGGGGACGAAATTCTTTTTAAGGTGGGTAGTCTGTAACAGCCCGGGTAAAAATTTTGGATTTTTACCGGACTATAAAAGTCTATTTACCGTGATTTACTGTTGAATTATTCTTGGGTAATTAATTCAAGGTAAATCGGGAGTCGTTTTTCGAAACCAAGGGTTTTCCCGCGCTCGTGATTTTTCCGTGGATTTTTCGGAACTAAGTTGGTATTTTTCGGGTTTCGGAATTTCTCGGAAAATCACACCAGAAAATAACTAAGGAGGTATCTGTTATTTTTTGGTCCGGATCGGATTCGCCCGTAATACGGACGAATCGTATTATTGATACTCACATGATAAATAGTTAAATTCTCTGTTTATAAGGAGGGTAGCCGGTGGAAGAGGAGAGGAAGAGAGGAAAAAAAGAAAAGGAGAGAAAAAAAGAAAGAGGAGAAGGAAAAAAAGAAAAGAGAGAAAAAGAAAAAGAGAGAAAAGAAAAAGAGAAAACAAAAGAAAAGAAAAAGAAAAAAAATAAAATAAAAAAAAAAACAGAAAATACAGAGAGAGGAAGAAAAAAAATAGAAAAAAAGAAAAGAAAAAAAGAAACGAAAATCAGAAAGAAAAAAAAAGAGAGAAGAAAATAGAGAAAAATAAGAAAAATGAAAAAAAGAAGGAACCACTGTTCACCGTCAGCTCCTCCTCGTTACTGTGACCCAGGACGCGTTCCCCGGCGATTCCCGATGCACCACCGCCGCTGTCAGGACCGCCACGACGCCGCGACCTCAACGGCATCGCTTCCGCGTGACGCCGCCGTCCGACGCGCCGTTAAGAGCCTTTGACCCGCCGGAAGATCCGACGGATCCAGCTGCCTCGCGTCTCCCGTTTCCTTCCGGCGATGCAGCGCCAGTTTCTCGCCGCCCCCGCGCCGCTAGTGCCACCCTGACGTCGCAGCTGGGCTCGCTCGCCCTTCCTCGCGCTCGCCGTCGCTGCGCTGCTGCTCTACCCGAAGGTAAGACCCGGACTAGGTGAGGAACCGTTTCCGCGAAACGGGTTGCGAATAGTGGGTTTGTGTAACAGCCCGGGTAAAAATTTTAGATTTTTACCGGACTGTAAAAGTCTATTTACCGTGATTTACTGTTGAATTAATCTTGGGTAATTAATTCAAGGTAAATCGGGAGTCGTTTTTCAAAACCGAGGGTTTTCCCGTGCTCGTGAATTTCCCGCGGATTTTTCGGAACTAAGTTGGTATTTTTCGGGTTTCGGAATTTCTTGGAAAATCACACCGGAAAATAACTAAGGAGGTATCAGTTATTTTCTGGTCCGGATCGGACTCGCCTGTAATACGGACGAATCGCATTATTGTTAATCACAAGCATAATAGTATTATTCAGTTTATAAAAGAAGCAGAAAAAGAGAAGGAGCCGGGGGAGAGGAAGAGAAGAAGAGAAAAAAAAAAGAGAAAGAGAGAAAAGGAGAGGAAAAAGAAAAAGAGAGAAAAAGGAAAAAAAAGGAAAAAGGAAAAAGAAAAAAAAGTAAAGAAATAGAGAAACAGAAAAAAAAAAACAGAGAACAAAAAAAGAAGAGAGGAAGAAAATAAGGAAAAAAAAAAAGAAGAAGCAGAAAATCAGAAAAAAAAAAGAAGAAAAAGAAAGAAAATATGAAAAATGCTGAAAATGGGTTTTTGCACAGTGCGTCACCTTCAACCGCCTCGGGTTACTGTGCATACCGACGGGTTCCCCGGCGAATCTCGACGCACCGCCGCCACCCAGAGCTCCGTCACGCCGTCGCGAGCTCACCCCTTCTGTCGCCGTCGCCTTCCACCGCCGGAGCCGCCTTGACGCGCCGTTGACCCGGCGGAGAACCCGTGGATCTGTCTTCCTCGCGCCTCGCGTCTCCTGCCGGCGACGTCGCGCCTCTTTCTCGGCCTCCCTCGAGTCGCCGCCTCTCGCCGCGTCTCGTGAGCCGACCCTCGCGCTGCGTCGTGCCTTCCACTGCCGTCACAGCCGCTTAACCCGCCAAGGTGAGCATATCTGGTTTGTTGACCCGCGTTCGACCCGTTGCCAATGGTCGGGTCGCGTTTCTGGTTATGGGCTTCGTCTGGGTTGGGCGTGGGCCGGCTGGGCTTGCACAGTGCGAGCCTGGGCCGGCACTGTTCAGCCCAGTCCGTTAGTAAAAAAAAAAACAACACAATTTATATATATATCTATTTATTAATAATCTGACATATAATTTTGGAAAAAATTATATATTTATTTTGAGAAAATTCTGGACAATTTAATTCTGGTATTTTCAAGAAAATATAAATATATTTACTTTGATAAATAATTAAGTTTTACTTAGGACAAACTATTATTAATTGGAAAAATATATATATGTACCTTGAAATTAATTTCTGGAAATTTAATACATGTATTATTTTCTCTGGAAATTATGGTTGAGGAAATTATATATATATGTACTTTGGAAATTAAAGTTAATTATATTTTGTGTTGGAAAATATTATTATATATATTTAGAAAAAGATAAATACTATATATATTTTCTGAAAATTATAAATAGGTTATTATTTTTCTGGAAAATTATGATGATTATTATTTTGGAAATTATAATTAATTTGTGAAAATATTTTTAAAAAATTTTAATTAAAGTATGGTACCGAAATTATATTCGGATATACGTATGGTAAAATATTTTCCATAAATGGAGATAATAACGGATAAGAACCGGGATGGGTACATTTCGTAAAATTGGCATCATGACATACTCTTATGCGCAGTTATGTGTATATATGGTTTTGTGGTATAGGTTTGGATATCGGGCAGTTTCCCGAGGAACCGGCATCGGACCGGTCATAGTTTCCGGAGTTGAGTAATCGGCCAAGGTGAGGATGGATTTCCTTCAATATGTGCCTGTATTACTCGGTTATTTTGTTTTGTGGATTATTGCATTGTTGAGTATTGTGGATGTTGTGGTTGTTTCGGGATATTGATCCCATTGCCTTGATTGTTGTTGGGATGTTTATCCCAGTATTTTGGTTGGTATTTGGATGTTGATCTTGAGTCTTTTGGGTATAAAACATAATGGAATTAAATAATAAATTGTGACAAGGATGTCGATCCTTGGTATTTTGGGTTAGGGATGTTGATCCCTGAGATTTGATTTTGAATGATGATAAAATAATTGTCACGTAGTAAGTAGTGGTACGACCGGATGGTTAGAGACTGTTTTGTGGTGGCCATGATCTGGGTTCTTTGTGATGGGCATGTCCTAGCTTAACCGTGATGGGGCCCAGAAGGATAAAATTGGACAATTGGATTTTATTGTCTTTTCGGTTTTGGGTCGAGTCTTTTGATCGGCTGTTTAGCCTGTGTTTTCGACTTGAGTAATTTTAGTGTTCATATTGATTGTCTTTCCTTCGTCGGTGAGCACTTCGGACTCACCCCTCACCTGCGGGCTTTCATCCCGTAGGATGAGTTATTTGTTGTACAGGCTTGGTGCATTCCAGACAGGCTGCAGCGTTATCCCTAGGACAGGGCTCGGATCCATAGTTTGCATTTGTGTCGCATACAGTGTCATGTGAGTTTTAAAGTCTTCCGCTGTGCATATTATTATTGTTGTTGCGCCATTGGGCCGGTTTTGCCATTTATGATGTTTTTATTATGGGCTGTTGAGCCCGGGTATTTGTTGTGTACACCGTATGCTGGTCTTATCTTGGTTGGGTTGTTACAGTTCCGGCTTGTGATTACTGTGTACGGTAAATACGGGTCGGGGCGTTTCAGTTTGGGTCTGCTGCTGGGTTGGGCTGAATGGTGCTGGGCCTGACCTTGGGTTGGGTCTGGGCTGCACTATTCATGGCCCAGCCTGATTATTTTAAAAAAACTATATTTATATATATATTTATTTAAACATAATTTGATATTTAATTTTGAAAAAAAATTATATAGTTCTTTTGAGAAAATTATGGAGGATTTGATTCTGGAATTTTTATTAAAATATAAATGTATTTACTTTGATAAATAATTATGTTTTGTTTGTAAATTATTATTATGGTTAGTTTGGAAAATATATATATCATGAAATTAATTTTTAGAAATTTAATATGTATATTATTTCGTCTGGAAAATTATGATTTTGGTATATGTATATGAATATGTATTTTGGAAATTGAAGTTAATTATATTTTGTGTTGGAAAATTAAATTGTATATGTATTTAGAAAAAGATAAATACTATATATATTTTCTGAAAATTATAAATAGGTTACTATTTTTCTGGAAAAATTATGGAGATTAATATTTTGGAAAATTATAGTTATTTTATGAAATTATTTTGAAAAGAGTTTTAATTAACGTATAATACCGAAATCATAATCGGAAATACGTACGGTTAAATATTTTCGGTAAAAATGATAATATCAGATAAGAACCGGGATGGGTATATTTCGCAGTACTGGCATCATGACATACTCTTATGTGCATTTATGTGAGTGTATTGTTTGTTGTATAGGTTTTTGGATATCGGGCCGTTTCCCGAGGAGCCGGCGTCGTACCGGTCATTGTTTTCTGAAGTTGAGTAATCGGCCAAGGTGAGGATGGATTTCCTTCAATATGTGCCTATATTACTCGGTTATCATGTTTTGATGATTGTGCATTGTCGAATGTGCTTTTGCTGTGTTTTGGTTCGGGATGTTAATCCCGGAGTCTTGTTGGGAATTTTTGGGATGTTTATCCCGTGTTGATTTTCTGTGTTTTTTTTCGGATTAAGAGTAATGGTATAATTAATGAATTGTGACAAGGATGTCGATCCTTGGTATTTTGGATGGGATGTCTATCCCGGTACTTTGGTTAGGGATGTCGATCCCTATGACTTGTTTTTTAATGACAGTATTATAATTGTCGCGTGGTAAGTAGAGGTACGACCGGATGGTTAGAGACTGTTTTGTGGTGGCCATGATCTGGGTTCGTGTGATAAGCATGTCTATGCTTGGGATGTCTATCCCGGTTTGTCATTTTTGGGATGTCTATCCCTGGGTTCTTTTTGATCTGGCACCAGGAACAGGTTGATAACCTGGTACGACCCTAGCTTGTCCGTGACGGGGCCCGGAAAGATAAAATTGGATAAATGGATTTTACTTGAGTCTCTTGGGTTCTGTCTTTGGGTTTGACTGTTTTATTTGACTTGAGTAATTTTTAGTGTCCATATTGATCGTCTTTCTATTGTCGTGAGCACTTCGGACTCACCCCTCACCTGCGGGCTTTCATCCCGTAGGATGAGTTGTTTGTTGTACAGGCTTGGTGCATTCCAGACAGGCTGCAGCGTTATCCCTTGGACGGGCTTGGATCAATAGTTTGCATCTATGCATACAGTGTTTATGTGAGTTTACAAGTCTTCCGCTGTGCATTTGTTATTATTGGGCCATTGGGCCGGATGAGTTTCTATTGTTGATTTTACTTTGGGATGTTGAGCCCGTGTTCTTGTTGTATACACCGTATGCTGGTTTCATTTTGGGTTGGGTTGTCACAGTTTCGGCACGTGTTTACTGTGTACGGTAAATACGGGCCGGGGCGCTTCATTGTGGTTCCCTACTCTCCTCCTCAGCCGCTATTAATATTGTACAAGACTGGGTTTTGTGTACAGTGGAATAATATGGCTGTCGATTGCTTCTTCTCCCTCTCCTCTCCTCTTCTTCTCCATTTACTGTGAAACAAATCATACAATTATTTACAATACGTTATCAGCATGAAGCTTTAACCAACTAAGAAAAACAAAACCCAGTGCAAAACTAGAGCAAAAACCAGAGCTGGAAAGTGAAACAAAAACTGGTGCAGAAAATACTGGAAAAATGGAAAATGAAGGATAAACAGTTGTGTCACCCTCCTCGGCACTGTTCATGCGTAAGAGTTTCGGGCTGCGTGCCGTCGCCGACCGAACGGCGCCTTCTCCGTCCATTGCTACTGCCGGACGCGCCGCCAAGAGAGGATGACCCGACAAGCAACCCATCGGATCCTCTCCTCCTCGTCGGGTCTCCTCGTCAGATCCACTCCTTCCTCGCCTCGCCTGCAGCCGGCAGACGCCGCGCTGCTCGCCTGTGTCGCACGCTGCTGCAGGTTGTTGCCGCATCGCTGTAACCCGCCGCTGTCCGGACGATGGAAACCAAGGCGTGCCGTGCCGCCCGTTGCAGTAGAGTCAGGTCACGCCACCACACACCGGAGAGTCGCGCCGTGCACCTCCTCCGCTTCCTCTCTCATGCCTCCTCGCTGGTGCCGCATCCCCGCCATCCATCTTCGCCTCGTCTCGTCGTCAGCCGCTGCAACCCGCGAGGTGTGCACGGGTTGAATACGACCTGGATGGGTCGTGGACAGGTCGAGACTTGGGCTGGTAATTGTACTGTGATGTGGTGCATTATTGGGCTGTTGGGTTGAGTGCTGGGCCTACTGCGTGGGCCTGTGTTTGGGCTCCTGCTGGAGCCTGGGCTTGGTCCATGTGGTAGGCTGGGCTGCACTATTCATGGCCCAGTATAAAAAAAATAATAATTCTTGAAAATATATATTTTCAGGAAAAATAATAATTATTATCATGGAAATATTTTTTTTGAAAAAAGGGATATTATCAAAGTATACCTGATATAATTATGGTATATTGTTTTGACACATGGCATTAAATGGTGAATGATAATGATAATGATAAATTAATCCGAGACATAACCGAGCCGGATTAGTATTTTAATCTACGGTACAGTATATCATTTGCATATCAATTTATGTGCATCTTATGTGATCATGTTATATTATTTTCATGAAACCAAGGTAATGATTTCTAAATTTTTTCAATCCGCATTTGTTTATTTGCTTAGTATTCAATATTGGCCGGCTAAGCCGCCTTATCTCTTTGTTGGCCGGCAAAGCCGCCTTGTTTCATTTGTTGGCCGGTTAAGCCGCCTTTATCGAGTAAGCATATATATTATAATTTTTTTGTATTCATTTTATAACTTTTATTATTACTGTTATTATGAAACTTGAATTGAAGGCCCTTGAAATTTCCGGAAGAAATTTATCATGGGCATTAGATGCTGAAATGTATTTAAATGCTAACAGTCTGGAAGACACGATAAAAGGGAGAAATAAAGCAAAGACTGGATGTCTTCCCGCCAAAAGATCCTGCAGATCTTTAAAGAAAAATATGACCACCAGAAGTTGGATATTATATGACCACCAGAAGATGGATATTCTCCCAAAATTTTATTGCATGTGTATGCATCTGAAGTTGCAAGATTTTAAATCTATATATTGTAATTATATTTTGAATAAACTCTCAGATGATATTGTGTGGAGAATACATTATTGATGTTGATATGAAAAGAAAATGACTTAATTATCATATATGCTCCTGCAGTAGCAATATGGTGAAAGAGAATTCACGGAATATTTGATTTAATCCCACGCCTCATAGCTCCATTCCCTGAAGTGAATGCGACTATATATGATAATTTTGGTCATGGCTATGAACATTCAATTGGTCACAATCAGGCCGTATAACAAGGCATCTAGTAAATGGTTATCAAGTGTCCCTAAAGGGAAAATCTAATATTGATGAAACCATATTTATTCAAGAAGATGACCATGATGTTTGGATATTATTATTATCTTACTTACCCTGAAGGTGCAAGTCAATTTATATTGAATGTCTTTATTTTATGTTCAGTTTTGTTATTATGTGTTATATTTTATTACACTTTATTTTACTTATGTTTAATTTACAGCATGTTATAACTGCTAAATTTTTAATGTGAACATGAAACTATCATTTCTAGAATAATGACTCGGACATTTGTCCTGGAGACAATGCAATGGCATATTCCGTATTTGATAAACGGAAATTATTCATAAGTAACATATGATTGTACAATCTAAAAATGAAAAGAAGATTAATATGCTCTAGAAGAGTACAAGTTTAATATGCTCTAGAAGAGTATGTTGGGTTATAATAATTAACATATGAATTAATGATTAATTAATTAGCCGATTAGTGCTAATTAATGATTTAATCTAATTACCTAACCATGTGCTTAATTGATTTTGATTAATGACAAACTAGGTTTATGAATATTTTAATCCATAACCCAAACCCTTGAATTAAATAATGAAATCTAAATTTTTAAGGTTTGAGGTTAGTGGGATTGGTATGTGTGCTAGTAGTATTATTTTAATGGGTTAATGTCTCTTTCATGCGCATGGACCACATTGGATTTCTTACAACTTTGAGGCAAATGTTGGAGATGCTCCTAGACCCTATAAACCAGAAATCTAGCATGATTCAACTTAGAAAATATTTGTTTATCATTCTGGGCAGGAGTTAGAAAGATTCATCTCGATTTAGCCCAAACCTAGGACCATCAAACCTAGGTATCTGTCCAACTTATGCTGATTTTCTGGAACTTTGAGGCAACTTGTTACCTATGCTCTATAAATCTGTTACCTAGCCTAGTTTAACTCAGAAAATATTGGACTAAAAATCTGGGCGGGTCTGACAACAAATAGATTCGAATCTGACTAACCTAGGATTATCAAACCTAGTTGTCTGTCCAGCATGTGGTCAATCCACCCAGCAGGGGCTGATTTTCTTTAACTTTTGGACCGTTTGTTGTAGACGCTCCCTTGATCTATAAACCTAGAACCTAGCTTACTCTAACTCAGAAAATGTTTAACTAAAGACCTGGGCAGGTTTCACAACGGATAGATTCGAATCTGACAATCCTAGGATCACCAAACCTAGGAGTCTGCTAAGCTGTTGCTGACTTTCTTGTACTTTGAAGCCATCTGTTGGAGGCGCTCCTATGAGCTTAAAACCTGCAAGCTTGTTCCTTTCTACTCTGCAGGTGTTTGTTTAAAGGACTGGAAAGCTTTCACAATGACTCATTCTGATTCAGTCCAACCTAGGAGAATCAAACCTAGGCAGTGGCTCAGCATGTGCAGACCACTTTCTAGAAATTAGAACGATGAACGTTTTGGCGTCGACGATGCCAAATCTCGAGGTAGCAGAAAGTGACAGCTAGCCGTTGGATGATGAGGCTACCACTTCTCCCAGCCTCTATAAATTGAAAGAAGACTAAAGAACTCAAGTTAGAGCTACTATTATGAAGTCTTGACATCATACTACTTGAGTTATACTTGCAGTTCTCCAAAAAAGCCTAAATTGAGTGACACCTTTAAGGCTAAAGAGTTGAGCTTAGTTGTACATCTTCTTGACTTTGTCATTGAAGATTCCTTGCTGTGAGATCAAACACACCTTAGTGGGAACTTGGGATTAGTTTGCTAAGGTGGGATTCAACAAACTGGGGAGGTTTGAGCTTAGCCTAGGAAAAAGCATGTAAAAGGTTGTGGTTGAACTCGTAAAAGCCATAGTATAGTGAAGGTTAGAAATCTCAAAGTGGACTCCTTGAGTAGTGGATGTAGTCCTTAGTGGCGAACCACTCTAAATCATTGTGCCAATTTCTCCAATCCTTCTCACTTAAGTGTGCATTAGTGTGGTTGTTTGTGTTCTTAATCTATAAATTCGAGTTGAAGGAGGATTTGGCATCAATAGTGCCAAATCAGATATTAAGCGAAAAAGGGGCTAATTCACCCCCCCTCTTAGCCAAATTGGGCCTACAGAGTATATATTTAAACTCCAGAAGAGAAAAGCACAGTTTTACTATGCTCTTGAAGAGCATATATTTAAGCTCAAGAAGAGCACAAGTTTTATTATAATATGCTCTGGAAGAGTAAAATGTTTATGCTCTGGAAGAGCATGAATTTTATTATACTTCTGAAGAGCAAAATTTTTTTTTTCCTACTTACAAATGAGTGAATATTTTATTCAAGTCTCAAAGGAATTCATTAATATTCAAGCAAATATTATGTTGAGACAATAAGTGAAAGAGATATTGAATATCTCCATATTAAAAAAAGGCTATTGCTGCAGGTAACAAACAAGTTGTGGAAAGTTTACCAACGTTATTCTTTAGATTCTATTACATAAATATTCGAGTCATTGAAACTTACCATATCCAGCCAGAAGCTGGAATGCACTAGCCTGAAGCTAGCAATTTTAAGTTATTAAATACACAGTTTGTACAGCCCAAAGCTGAGACCAACTAGAAGTTGGCTGATAGATATGTAATTTACAGCTAGTATGCACCAGCCAGAAGCTGGTAAATATATATAGCAGCCTGAAGCTGGCACCAACTTGAAGTTGGTTCATGGATTTCTTGTTTGGCATGACCGGTTGGGCCATCCCGGATTAATAATGTGCGGAATTTATTTGGTTATTCATTGGAAAACCAGAAGTTTTTACAATCAATGAATTTCCATGTGTTTGTATGCTGCGAAGAAAAATTAATTATTCAGCCTTCCTATGATGAGATTGGCATAGAATCACCAGCAAATTTTTGGAAATAATTCAGGGACATGTACGCGGACTAATAAATCCGCCATGTTGACCATCTAGGTAATTTTATGGTATTAATCGATGCATCGACTAGATGGTTTATTGTGTACTTATTAGACGCAAGTTGGCATTTTGCGCGCTTATGTTAATAATTAAGCCAATTGCGGGTACACATCCCTGATTATTTTATAAGACTATATGTCTTGATAATGCTGGTATATCTCTTCAATGGATGATATATATTGTTGGAAATAATGGTTGAACATCCTGTAGCTTATGTTCATACCTAAAACGATCTGGGTGAATCGTTCATTAAATATTTCCAATTGATTGCAAGACCATTGCTAATGAGATCTTACTGTTTTGAGAAAATGGTACTTTACATGCAGCAGCACTTGTGTGCATTATGCCAACAAGTTATCATAAGATCTCCCCATTTAATTGGTTCATGGTCACGAACCTAGTATCTCCCATCTTCGGACCATTGGTTGTACAGTATATAATGCTCCACCACAGCATAGTAAAATTGGTCCTTAAAGAAGACTGGGAATATATGTTGTGTATGTTGGGCATGTTGGTTATTAATTTGATGAAAGAGTTTACCCAACATAAGAGGGAGAAAATAAGCAGCTGGATCAAGAGTTTATTGAAATACATATCAATATCTAGTTTTGATCCTCAAACTAATTTGTGCGAACCTGAAGTTCAAAAGATGATTCATTTGCAAAATATAAGTAAGTCAATTGCCAGACATATTTATTTGAAAAGTGTGACCATATATTATATACCAGCTGCAAATGCTCCTGCTCAAAATTGATGTTCCTGAAGAACAATTAAAGTATGCAAATGAATCTAAAGTACGCCAGAAGCGTGGAATATACTCGGTTCCAAAGAAAACCAAAATTCTCGATAGAGAAATAGGAGCAAAGAATAAGATGGCCCCAATAAGAAAATAAGACCTCCAATAGAGGTACAAATTAAAAGTCCTCAAGAAGAGGCAAATCCTCCATAAGAGGTTTCTGACACGAATGATAAAGTTCCAGAAGCAACTCAGGTACCTGATATAAATGAAAATGATGAGATCTCGATTAATTATTCAGTGTCAGGAATAAGATGGAACCGACGTAAAATAACCGTCAATGCAATACTTGTTTTATTTATAATATAGCGCTAAATAAAATGAGGATCATGAACCTACATTTGTTGATGAATGTAGGCGCAGAATGATTGGCCAAAATAAAGAAATATAATTAAGGCTGTGTTAAGACTCGCTTGTGAAGCGAGAAATTTTCGGACCTGTAGTCCGTATACCAGATGATGTAAAATTGGTCGGTCATTAACTGGGTATTTGTGCGGAAAAGGAAATAAAGGTGAGATATAAAGCACGGTTTATAGCACAAAGTTTTACCCAAATGACCTGGTAATTAATTGTGAGGAGATATACTCACTTGTGGTGGATGAAATTATTATTGATAAGTCTGGCATTATATGAAAAGAATTAGAAATGCATCTAATAGAAGCTATTACAGCCTATTTTTGACGGATCCATAAGTCATGACAAATGCATGAGAATCCCTGAAGGATTTAAGTTGCTTGAAGCAACGAATTCCCGGGAATATACAAAATTAAGTTGATCTTCATATAGTTTGAACCAATTTGGGTATTTATAATGATTCTTGCATATATGCCCTATGGGTTTAATTAGTTCATATGTGAATTTCCATTATTTTTGTGATTTAAACATTATTGGAACTCCTGAAGAAGCTTCCAAATGTCGTGCTATATTTTTAAGAAAGAATTTGAGATGAAAAATCTCATAAAAGAATTAGACTGGTCCTGAAGTACCATATCAAAGTGCAAATTATCTTGTTAGTAGCATGAAGCCTGAAGCTTTGCCACAAACTTGTTAGCAAAATTTCATTTTGCTCTAAATTTTCATAAAGCCTGGAGCTCTCCATTATCCGGGGTATAATGGACATGTAAATATTTTAACCTTGTGAGTCTAAGGAAAATATAGTTTATTTTATGATGCAGGTCATGTATTTGATCCACATAAAGCGCAAAGCAGATATCTGAAGTATCATGGCAAGCACAAAACGCTACCAATAATGCAGAAGTTGTTGTTATACACGAAGCTAGTCGAGACTGTGCTTGGCTAAGTTCGAAGATGCTGCATACTCAAGATTCATATGGATAAGATAGCAAGGAAGATGCTCCAATAACAAATTATGAAGATAATACTGTCTACATTGTAAATGTCACCAAAGGTTGACAAAGAAGAATGGCATGTGATGACATCAAGAAATCAAGAGAGCCCAAAATGAGGGGGAGTAGAATACGCACTGCACTCTTTTTTCCCTTCACCAAGTTTTTATCCCACTGGGTTTTTCTTGGTAAGGTTTTTAATGAGGTAGTTCTCCCAAAGTATATTCTACCCAATACACAATGAAATCCAAGGGGGAGTGTTATAAAACAATGTGAATGTCATTGGTGTACTATTACACCTACCTTGTGGTTCCCCACTCTCCTCCTCAGCTGCTATTAATATTGTACAAGACTAGATTTTGTGTGCAGTGGAATATTATGGTTGTTGAGTGCTTCTTCTCCCTCTCCTCTCTTCTTCTTCTCCATTTACTCTGAAACAAATCATACAATTATTTACAACATAAACCAAAACTAGTAAAACAACATTTGCAGATAAGTAGAGAGCAGAAAATGATGATTAGATGTTGTTTTCTTCATAATTATTAGAATTTAGTCTATATAGGTGGGTCAATAGAGCTCTTTTGAAAATACTATCACGTGTATTTATTGGTGAGTTTTTATTGGCTACAGATTGCAAGAACCTGCCGATGCTAGCAAAATGATGGATTGATCATTTTGAAGGAGGTTTAGTAGGAGAGACAATACTGAATTGTTTCTATTTTGTCACTGCAATCCCCCACCAACGCTTCTAGGTTATTATGGACCAATTTGTAGAGATAGCTTATATGCCCTTTTGGTTCGAGTGTTAAAACAAATATAACAGACAGTCTCTCATGTGCCACAAAGGACTGTAAAACAAGATAACACGGTAGTCTTATATTATGGTGGCTTAGGATAATTGTACTAAGAATTGCCGTTAGATTTTGACATGGTAGAAAATGTTCCAGCTATGTCGAGTTTAGCAAGACTTTCAGACATCAATTTATTCTTTCTTTTGTAGACCTGCGATTTGGTGTTCCATATTACTTCCCCAAGGACACAAGATTTTATTGTAATGGAGATAGTAATAGGTTAAATTCATTAGCATTTTTTATCTAAAATTCTAAGTTTGAACCATAATGTTATTTCCTGGCTCGGCTAGGCAGTTGTTGTGGTAAGCATTGTGCATGTTTCATTACAAATGTATCATTTGTTTACTGACAAAAACAAACTTAATGTCACAAAAACATAGTAAAAATTGGTCAGCAACGCCGGAACCGTACAAAAATTATTGTAACTTGAAAGGATACAATTACAATTAAACAATCACAGCCATGCTACAAAGTCCTCAGATCTACCGCCTATATACCCCTGTGTTTAACAAGAAAGTCAGCTAGGCTGTTGATGATACAGGGATCATGTAAAAACAAAGTGACAGATGATAACAGCTTCATGGATCAATAGGCCTGCTGTCATTCTTTATCCGATTCCGACAAGTGGCAATAACTGACTCCTGCTTGTGTGATTGAATTTGGACTGCTCAGATAGCATCAGGAGGGGCTTGAGATATAGACTGCAGTGGCTCTATATGTGAACGAATGCCTGGATCCTTATCCTCCTCTTCAACTAATATGTTTCAGAAAACCATATATAAACCAAAGACAGGACTAAAGGAAGAACAAACACCAACCCCCTTGCTACCACTTCAAAATCATGACTTGCCTCTTCGATTATGGTCTCCAACTTTGGATTAGCGGATGTCTTTGTGGGGGAGATGAGAAGTGTTGGGTAGCTCACTTCCTTCACCATTTTTACTACCCTCAGATGATTAACTTCGGTTTTGTAAGAACTGGGTCTAATTTCCTATGTGTAATCAAGAGAAGAGAGGATTAAATGGGAATGTTTGGTTTGGTTTGGTTTGGTAGGACGAGGAGAGACAAAAACCCATTTTTATAGAGAAGGGAAAAGAGGTCAATTGCTAAACTTGGGAAGCAACCAGGAACCAACACGGAAGTGGGTTGGCAATTGGGGACAAAATCACTGGTGGAAGTGAATTCACGTGATTACATCAAATTGTTCTTTTTTTTTTTTCTTTGCTGAAAATGTCTTTCATTGGACAGAAAGATACATCAAGGATACGGTTAAAATAAAAAACTGCCTGCCCAAGGCTGCGGTGGAAAAAGGGTTTTTAAAAGTTAATTGAAAATTTCAAAAATCGTGCATAAATTAATACACTTCTAGAAACTGAATACTTGACCATTACAAATTTATGATTTGGCACCAGGACCATGCTGTGGTATATACCTTGACAGCGACGCCACGCGATTACTTGTTGCTCAACTGTTACTCCACACCCCCGGGTCAATGCTACCTATTTCGCCGGTCCCTTTACCTTCTAGATTATTACACAGCCATTACAGTAATTGATATAATCTAAACCATAATAATTTTACTGTGATCTTCTAGAAACACAGGGCTTTGACCTTTTTTATGGTTGTCCACTCCAGTCATCAAGGAGTTTTCATGATCTTCTCGATTAGAAGTCACTAGGGGCAAAAGACTAATCCTCACAAAAATAAATCATACCAGAAAATTCATTCCTTTTTTATGACATCCCAGCCAAGGGAGGCTTACACTAAAAAGAAAATCTCATTACCTGTCAGATTGCATAAAATTCTCATATGCAAGTAATGGGGACAGACGTGCAAGGGTCTTTTCGTTCTCTCTAGAAAGAACTGTACTCCTTCATATTTGATATTCGGGTGACTAGAGAAGGACCCACTATAAGTTTGGAGGGAGGACTTCTAGAAGAAGCACTGTATCCGAATGGATTTAAACTAAAAAGGCCATGTCAAAGCAACAAAATCTACCAACTAGCCTCTAGCTTAGCTCGTACAGGTTGTACCCTCCTTTCTAATTACTCGTACGCGAGTCGCCTTGTTTACCAAAAAACAACAGGACAAAATCTTCTCTATTAGTTCATGTGGCTCCAAAGCCAAAGGGTGTGTGGCACCATTGTGCACCATACAAGAGGGGCTTGCCGTGGAACCATGGATCATAATCAACTCAACAAACGATCCCCATAAAGAGAATGCATGCACCAAATTGATGAGCCAGGACAAAAGAAGCAAGACATTCCTTATGAACATCTCATTGCAAGAAACTCAATAGAATAAAGACGAATGGGCGTAGGAAGTCCAAAAAGACGGCTGTCGAAGATCCCAACCTATACTTGATTAGGAACTTGATTCAGAAACAAAGACCATAACAGAAACATCCAAAAGGGTCAATCAGATCGGTGTCTGGCCAATGGCAAGTGGCTATAATACAGAAACACGACAAAGAAACTACACGCATCGTATATTGACAGGAGCAGAAATAAAAGATGCCTTGCTACGGAGGATAACTCTCGAGTCACTCATGAAAGGACAGGTCCTATTTCTTGAAACCAACACAACTAAATTAGTCCTAACTGTCAATCAAATTGCAGTTTTCATGGCATGGAGAATGAAGGGATATAGCTGTAAAGGCTGAAAGGGAAACCAAAACCAGCTGTTAAACGGAAACTTACAGCCCAAAGCAGCAAATAATGGGAGAAAGGTCTAGGAGAAGATACATATTGAGAAGGTTAGGCAGCAAACAGAGATTTCAGGGGTCAATAATCAAAACCCTTCCAGGCTGAAAGCATACCTAGATGATTCGAGTCAGATCTGAGCAATAGCATACATAATTAGAAAGTGACGAGTCCTTGATGCAAGTTACAAATCCAACAAAATTCTAGGTACCGGGAGTTCAAAGAACCGTACAATTCAAGCACTAATATCAAAATTGAATTGAAATAAATTAGTTTTTATTAAGCCACTATACACAAGGTGTTGTAAATGCCATGCTAGCATTTATCTCCAAACAAAATTTTGCAGCTACTGAAGGGAGCTACGTACAACGGAGTCACTCAAACAAATTACTTGAAAGTAAGAGCTAGGCTAGCATTGTAGGGACTGATGCAGTGGGCTGCACCGTCTTCGCTGCCATCGGAATCGTTTGTATCACCTAAAGCAGTAGAGACACCTACTTCGCCACCATCACCACCATTGTTAGCATTAGTCAATAATGCAGAGGAAGTCCCAACTTGGCCCCCATCCGGATGACTGACACCTCCATCATTCTGCGAAAAGTAAATAATGGTTAGGAGACATGAACAATGAGAATGATGACACCAAAAGGCAACAGTGCTAGCTCAGGCCTTAGCTAAAAGCAAGAGTAAGAGACCAAAGATCACAAAAAGGCTTGGCTAAAATAAAAGCAAACCATCGTCCACCAAAATTCCAAACCCAAGAGCTGGACGCAACATCATGGTATCCCAGTAACAAGAAGAAACAATCACGAACAGAACAACAAAAAGAGCATAACAAGAATACCTTTTTACTTAAGCCGTGAGACGCCATAAGTTCGTAAAATTTGCGCATCAGCATTTCTTCCTCTACCTGTGAGCCACAAAAGCAACGATACACCGTTAAATTGATAACCAAACACTCACAATTAACAATAATTCGAAAGCCAATACCCAAATCAACCAAAAAATTGGAAGAAAAAGAAAAAGAAAAAGCAAAGGAGAGGGCATACCTGAAGCCTGTGCAATTCATGAGACATTTTATTGTGAGCTTCCACCAACAGCTCATTCTGCTTCTTCAGAAGCCTTTCACAATTAAAACCAAAACCAACCAATTAGTTCCAATTGTAATTCCAGTATTCCATAAAACGCAATCACATACATCGAAAGTAAGAAAAAGAAAAAAGAAAAACTCTTGAAGAGAAGGAAAACGGAACTTACTTCAACGTCTCTCCTGTGTATCGACGATCCATTGCACTGAATTCCGCTTTGTTAACGAGTAGAGTATCAATTCAACTGTCTCCGTCAAAAGATTATCTCCGCGATGGTGAGAGAGAGGAGAGTGGTGGAGGTAAAGGGTAGCAAGGAGGTAAACGGGGTGGCGCGGAAGAGATTGGCGGTGATCGGAAGAGGGGGTGTTGGGTTCGGAAGAGTGGCGGTTGAGGCGGGAGGGGGGGGAAAACACGGAGGCACTGGTGGCTTTTGTAATTCCGATGTACCAAAGAAAAAAAAAAAAAAAAGTCGGTGGCTTTGTCTGAAGAGTTGCATTCAATTACACAGAATTGTTAGCCTGTGGGCTATTGGATCGTATGATCCACAAGTCCAAAACTTTTGGAAAAGATTCTCTTGTCTTGTAAAGCCCCAGGCTCCATATGTGAAGCCCATAACCCCCCCTATTTGGGTTTAAGCAGAGAATTTTGCCGCCTTATCCACAAGTCTTCAATTTTGGCATTAGTACATTTTTTCCCTATAATTATAAAATCAAATTCTTAAAAACCGGAGGTTTGTTGTGACGGAGAGACTATAATTTTTTTTTCTCTTGTATAAAAACAATGAGATTATTTTTTTATATCGAATGATCATTAGCAAGTACCCCGGGAAAAAAATAAATACGACTCTACCATATTTATAGTAAATTTTTTTGAGAATTTTTTTATAGTAAATTTGCACAAACTTCACTGCGTACACTCATAATTTAATTTTCTACAGCTATATCTTCGAGAGGGATGGAAAAGACAAAAGGGATTTTTTCTTTTGAACCAAACACAAAGGGAATTTTCCCATTGAAGAAACGCCTTTAAAATTTTTAACCTTTTTATTTTAACAACTGTAACTTCCACTGAGTACTGCTGCAGACGTTCTTTCCAAAGAAGTCTTTGAGGTGGGCACAGAACATCCTGACCTTGGGGCCAAAAAGTTCTGACATTTGTAACCCTTTTTTTTTATATATATATATGCTCGAAGCCCTACCAATGGCGTTGTTGACAAGCAGACATGGCTTGTTCCACCTTATAGTCTGTCGAACTTGCACCACACTTTCCTTCCCTGTTTTGGTTACAAATCTTGCATAATACTAGTAGCCATATAACCAAATTGTACCTCAACCTAGCTGTCACTCCATCGAGTACTGCCCTACCGTTTAGCCAGACGGGTCTCAAGCTCTATAGGAGCGATGATAATATAATATCCTATGATGGTTTGATAACGACTACTTTTGACTCCCACCCCACCCATGACCCACCTCTTCAGAGTTTGAAGACTACGGACGTTTTGTTATTAGTTACTGCTTGTTACTTACAATTCTCCATCATCAATCTGCTAAAAGATTTTTTTTAAAAAAAAAGAAATCTTCATCATCAAATCGTCTCTATCGTCTGATCTTTTTTTACCCCACCAATCTGGTATTCCACAGTACGAGTCTGCCCCACAAATCACACTCATCCTTTCTCGTTAATCCTCGAGTGGGCCCACCAAGATCTGTTCCTTTCGTACGTTGGTCTCACATCTCAAATGCTCTAATCACTCGAAACGACACAACCATAGAAGGATGCTCATGCCGTTTAGGGCGCAAACGACACCGTCAAGTTGGTTTCTGCTGGCTCCCGAGGTTCCCTCGTGATCCTTTCCGTGGTCTGACTTGGAAACATGCAAGACAAGCTCGGTTTCCAAAAGAAAGAAAGCCTATCAAGTCTCTCTCTCTCTGTGGCTTTTTCTTTTCCCTGCGCATTTGCACACTACTCTAGTAGACTAGTACTACTACTCTTTTACTCCTTTTGTCACTTAATTACTGTGCTCTACAGTTCACAAAGCTCACACACTTCCCGGTCCATCTTCTGTACCGTCTCTCTATGTACCTTTTTACAAATCTTGGAGCCCAAGGCTAATATTGTTCTCTATTAGACAATTAACAGCATCCCCTTACTTTTGCATTTTCCTGTCAAGGTCTTTAGTTTACTCCTCGGTTTCTCTCAATCCCTCCTCTCCAACTGAAAACTCTCAAGATGGGGTGGCTCCTCAGCTTCTTCCTTCTCTGTTTTCTGGGTCTTACAGGTAAGAAAAGCTCACTTATTTACAACTTAGATAACTGATGAAAAGCAGAGAGCTCCTCTGTTTCTGTGTGTTAGTTCTAATTTGTGCCTTTTTTGCGTTTTCAGGTGCTGGTCAAGAAACTATTCAAGTCTTTAACCTCTATGACACCAATTCGGGGGTGCTTCAAGCAATGTCACACTCAGCTGGTCAGTCATTTGCTGTTTCCGTAACAGATGATGAACTCAATGGGGTCTCTTCAAGTGTTTTGAATGCCGAGACTTGGCTCAGGACCCATGTTCTGGCTCACTTCCCTGCTACCAAGATCACCACCATTGTTGTGGGAAGTGGTTCTATCTGTCAAGGGGGCCAAGATCACAACTTGGGTCTCGTTCTGCCATCTCTCAGGAACCTCTACCACTCGCTCACCAGGTGGGGTTTGCAGAAAGATATCGAAGTCTCTGCTGTTTTCTCTTCTGGCTGTCTAGACCTTGACTCTACTCCCTCCAAAGCCAATCTGGGTGAGAAATTTGCCAAACCTCTGTTAGAATTCCTCCATACCACAAACTCTACTTACTCCATCAACGCCCCTTCAAGTTTCTCTCCCTCATCCCATGAAATTGCAAGTTTAGTCTCTTCTCATGCTGAGTTTGTCCAAAAGTTCGTACCTTTCACCCTTGACAAGATCAATGTGATAATCACCAACCCAGAAATCCAGAGACCCATGAACAGAAAACTCTCCACCATAGACCACTTCCCATCAAGGCCAGCCCCGTTTCCCGAAACCGCACAACCTCCACTTAAGTCTTCTGTTGGGTTCTCTGTTCCTGCCAATACTGCGAAACACCCTTTTCCCCCACTCCCCCATGTTGCTTCTCCACCAACATTGTCCTTCCCTAGCGCTTCACCACCATTTTCCTTCCCTCACCCTGCCCCGCCATTGTCCTTCCCTCACCCTTCGCCACCCCAAATGTCTCACCCTTTTGCACCAGAAGAGCCTCCCTTGGGTGGCGCAGCTACTGCACCTAATTATGGTTACTCTTTGCCTCCCTGCAATCCGGCTGGTACTTGGGCTCCCGCACCAGAAGTAGGTGCGGTGCAAAAGCTGTGGTGTGTGGCTAAACCTAGTGTTCCGGCTGACACATTGCAGGTGGCGATGGACTATGCTTGTGGTGAAGGCGGTGCCGATTGTGCCGAGATTAAGCCTCAGGGTAGGTGTTTCTTCCCTGACACTGTGGTCGCCCATGCTTCTTATGCTTTCAACAGCTACTGGCAGAAAACCAAGAGAAATGGAGGAACTTGCAGTTTTGGAGGAACTGCCATGATCATCAATGCCGACCCAAGTGAGTAGTCTCTTTTGCTCCAAAATGTCTTCTTAATTACTAGCTTGTACTAAAATCGGTTCTTTCGTAATCATTGTCTATTGAAGATTGCACCTTTTTATGTTTTCTGTGTATACATGAGTTTCAATTAATTTAAACATTGCGCAATTTGTTGTTTTAGGCTTTCTTCATTGTCGGTTTGCCCTCGCCTAAGACACGAAGCTGGGGATCGGTGATGAGTTTGCTATGCTGAAGTGTGGTAGTGTTCCAGGCAAATTCATCGACTTCCTTTACTTTTCAGTCATGAGATAGTATATGTAGGAAATGGACCTGGAGATTTTTTCCTCTTCTAACTACTGTAGTACTAGTATTCCAAGCGCTACTACTAAGCCTTAGCCTTTTGACTTGTATCCCAGATACATATGTTCTTATTATTGGGCCTTAATCTATTTACAGTACGTTTCATTTCTGTTTCATATCCTCTGGTTGGTGCTAGTTCATAGAGGTGCTTCTGGTTGAAATTTGCTTTAAATTTAACAATGAATGTTAATTATCTTGAATATCCAAGCGCACACCAAATTCCAGTCACTTTACAACGAGTTGTTGGCCAAAAATAATAAAAGAATGAATCAGTTGGACTTGCTCTTTGTACTCTCTCTTTTTTGTTGTATTTTCATTTGCAGGAAGGATATGAAAATAGGTTTTAGAGTGCTCATTTCCCTCACATATGTTTTCTTCAATCTATACCACGAACCTTATAATAAACGTACAAGGATTAATCCAACAGTGCCAAGTATTTTTATCCTGGCTTTAGGCATCCGGGGCGCGTCTTCTTCCAGTTTTTTTTTTGCCTTGATTCCGTTTCTTGTAGCTTTCGGTATATGGCTAAAAGCTGCCTGCAAATGGCATTTTTGCCACAAAGAAAAAAAAGCTGCCTGCAAATGTTAGAAGAATATCTCAAAACTGGCAAAATAAGGGTCCCCACGTCTCACCCGAATGCGATGTGGCGAACTGATTTTTATTAAATAGGTATTTCAATTTACTTAACTAGTTTTTTGGAGAATTAATTTACATAACTAGCTTGTTTTTAGAATCGCGCCTAACTAGTTGGTACACCAGGAATATCATATGGAGCGTTTTTTCACCGTTCAGAGATACTCCCTCCATTCTGTTTTCGGTTTCCGGATTCGTCTTTGAGGAATCTACACAATATGTAATTAATATATTAGATTTTAGGAGTAATTGACTAAACTTATCCACATTTTACTCTTAATGAAAATAGACAAAATTAATGCAAGTATTTAGTGGGATAAAGGATAAACATGAAAAAAAATTCATTTAATGCACATCCAACTTTTCAAAGGAACAATTATCAGTATTCTTTGAATGGGGGAAGTATCACATGATATTTTGTCTATACCACTTCGATAACTATATGTGGTAACACTACGGTGCAGGCGGCCATCTTTGCCAGTTGCCCAGTCAGGCATCAATGCGTTTCACATAGCTTTTTTATCTTCCAGAGTTAAAACCCTGCATTCATGATTGGGATTTAGGAACTTATTCTAGCATTTCTATGTGTGAGTGAATACTCAAAGTCTCAAACAGAAACAAAAATGGATTGTAAAAGGTGTCGCACACCAATAATATTGTTGCCTTTATAATTTAGCTGTTGAAGCTTCATATATATATGTATGTATACTGTACCCTAATTTCCTCGGGCGGCCATTAAAATTAAAGTTCTTTCAATATTGATCATCTCCATTCACATCTCCTTTTTAAAAAAAGAAATATCTCCATTCACAAACATTTCTTCTAATTTCAAGTTAAGCTTAGCTTATATATTGGCAACTCCCAAAAGCCAGTAGACTAAGGCAATGCCCTGTTGATTGGATTACAAATCCACCGGGGGCCTGTATGTTTTATTGCAGAAAGATGTTCCTGATGCAAGATAATTAATACAATCGACTACAGTTCAAAAAAATAAAAAAAAAAAACTCCCAACATTTAAAATATATTTTCAGTTATTCGTATTTCATTAGAATAAAACCTTGCATCATTTGTCTATTACGGAAAGATTGACTTGACCATTCAAGTGGAAGATTGCTGTGGATCCACTGTTCAGTGCGTCATAGATCATAAAGCTGTTCATTAACATGTACCGATGTACATGCACAGGCAGGCAGATCAATCCAATAACAACTCGAACCATCAGAATGAATTATATAAGTTTTTTTTTGATTGTGAGAATTGTTTATTGTCACTCCCTTCCTGTGCTGCAAAGGGCAACGTGGGTACTTGCATTGCATACAACCATGACCCATGTGTATGGTTTGGTTGGTTACCTGCAGGTACCCAAGTTGGCCTGTGGTCGCTCAGCCTTAACCTGGCAGGTGGTCCTATGCTATTTTGCTCGATCAGCCGCCTAACCAACATAGGGGCAACGCTTTCCTCAAAAAAAAAAAAAAAAACATAGGGGCAACGCTGATGTTGGGATGCTTCAACCGAGTTGGGGCCAGTGGCCACTGTAGATAATTGCCTGCGCAACACTTGGACTAATTGGAAGAATACTTGTTCCTTACATCAAACACTTGCCCACTACAATACTTTTTTTTTTTTTTTGTCGATGCCCACTACAATACATGCCATATCAAATCAGACAGCAGACATAAAGTCCATGGAGCATTCTTTTCTATATATTATTTAAGAAAAATTAGTCTCACTATTTGACACTAGCAGAGGGAAAAGACATCTGTTGTTCTAATTATTATTATTACTACAAGTTACAGGGTTATTACTGTCATGATTTTGCTGCAAATTAAGTTTACTGTCTGTCAAGTAAAAAAGGAACTAGTTACAGGATTGGAAGTATCTATGTTTTGTTAAATTTCTAGTATGGATCACATGTTAGCTTCTTCCTTATTTTCCTAAGAACAACTGCAATGAGCTCACTTTTCTCCTCTTTGAACTTAAATTGCCTGGTGCCCCTCTAAAAGTTTTGATCCATTCAGGCAAAAAGTGAGCTCAAGACCAATTCATTGACTGAACTATTATTCTCGCTGGCAGTTGGAGTGGACTAATTCATATAGGGTGTACATTTTCCTAGGAAGTTCATCTTCGTATAAGTTAGCCTGCCTTTTTACCTAGGAGAAGGGAAGGCAGCGATTTGACTTGGAAGAAGTCGTGAGCCCCCACTTGCCACATTGCCATACACTTGACTTGAGAGACAACCCACACTTCACTCCCAACAACTCTAAAATGAGACGTGCACCCAGCATAGTTCACACCACTCCACTTCTCCTTTCTCAGTAGTTACCACTCGTCGAGCACCTTCCTCTCTTAAACTCCTATAATATTGGAACCCCATGCCTAGCTAGTTAGCTACCTCACTTAGACCACTTACTCAATCTCCTCCCTTTTAATTTCTTTCAAGTATCATGGCTACTCTCGAGGCTCTGAATTCCCCATCCTCAGCTCCCTCTCTTATGAAAAAAGACATGGACTTCCATTCTATCGAATCATGGGCAAAAAGAAGACGATCTAAGCGTCCCCGCCAAGAAAATTCATCAACCCAAGATGAATATCTAGCTCTCTGTCTTCTCACGCTAGCAAAAGGCTCTACTACTACTACTACTACTACTAGAACAACAACAACAACAACCACCACCACTTCTTCAAACAACCAGTACTCCTCCTCTTCCCCATCGCCGCCAACACTAACACTCAGCTACAAGTGCACAGTTTGCGACAAAAGCTTTCCGTCTTATCAAGCCTTGGGAGGACACAAGGCCAGCCACCGGAAGCCTACACCAGTTCTTGATGATGATCCCATTACTATTCCGACCCCACCCACTCCGGTGATCAGTACGATTGGAAGGGCTCATGAGTGTTCCATTTGCCACAGAACATTTCCCTCCGGTCAGGCTTTAGGGGGTCACAAACGGCGCCACTTTGATGGTGGTAGCGGCGGCGGAGGGGATGGCAACAAGCCTTTGAAAGGTGTCAAGTACTCTAGTGCAAGTCGGCTCGACTTTGACTTGAACTTGCCATTTCTGCCCGAATTGTCATCTGCCAGCGTTGACCTCAGGACAGCAGCAAGTGATCAATTAGCTTTTGGCGAGGAAGAAGTGGAGAGTCCTCTGCCGGCGAAGCGGCAACTGATTACGATGATGATTTAGTCAATACCTACGGTAGGAATCGTGATAGCGAGATTAGATTTTATTATATAGTGGGAATTGATTGGAGTGGACTTTCTTGTTTTGTTTTGGAATTAATTACTATTCTTATTTTTATATATATATATATATATATTGCAATAATATTTGATCCCTGCTTTTCTTTTCCTTTTGCGTATCTATCTATTCTGTGTTTCTGTAGGAGTAGGACAGTAGGAAAATGATTTATAAACCAACAAATTATGCAAATAACTCGTACAAACATCAGCTGAAAGTTGTTTACAAGTTGGGAAAAGAGTGTTGTGATCCCCTAATGCAGTGGAAAGTATCCGGGGATTCCGGAGATATGCTGATGAGTCTACAATCGTTATATTGCCATGTTTGACAAAGGCACATTGCTATTACATAAATCAAATTGTGGCGGCATGATATGGGTGATGAGGTATCCTTCACGAAGCAAGAAAAGCATAAATATAGAAGGAAGAAGAAAAAGCATAAACTTATATTGCCTTCGGGGCTAAACCAATGCTTAACAATGCTGATTGCTCTCATCCGAAGGGACTATTAGTGAGGTTAGAACTCTCAGCCCAATAGACCAACTAAACCAAGCCTGATCGGCAATTAAACATCACAATTTCCACTTGTCTTGGGTTTTCTTATCCTGGATGAGCACTACCAGTACAACACAACCATAGGGAGAATCAAGTTCCGGATGGGGGAGAAACCCAGCTCCCAAACCAACCTCATTCTGGGTCCAGGTCCAGGTCCAGGTCCAATTTCCTTAGGCTCCGTTTGGAACAGGAGACTGGCAGTCCAAGTCCATCTGGACTTGGACTGGACTTGCCTGGACTGGACTTGGATAAGGCCAGATTGCGTTTGGTTGCCTGGACTGTATATAGTGAACTTAAAGCTAATCCAAAGGAAAGATGTTTGGTTATACATGGATTGGACTTGGACTAAATAGTAGAAATGACCTGAATACCCTTATATGTTGTGAATGGAAAATTCTAAGTCCTATCTCATAGTTTTCATTATTTTTATAAACACATGTACAATATATGATTTTTGTAAGTTTTTTCTGTTATTTTCTCCCTGCCAAACTGATCAATCTATAATATTATTCCTCAATAACTCCTTTTCATTGTTAATGAAGTTGTCGTCACAGAAAGAAAATTATTAAAGAAATCTCCATATATATTGTTATGGTAGCCCAATTTTTTAATCCTACCTGAGCATGATCATCGCATATTTATGCTATAAAGTGAGGCTCCATGCTTAATACAATAATTTCTCTTCACAAGAGCTATGGCTGTGCTTGAAAAAGCAAGCACCATCTAGATTACAAATTGCAACAATAATAGGGATAAAAACTGGCTTCATAAAGCATTATAACAACAAACCAAAACAAGTAACATTACCTATGTGTAAGTACCAAACCATTAGTTGATAGCCACAAAAACAGCATCACAGGTCACAGTAATGTCATAACCATAACTGGGAAGCATGCATTTATCAATCACAAAAAAACATGTAAGAACAAATAGAACAATTAGCCATCAACTATTCTATACAAAGCAATAACCTAAAAAGTAGCTTCTTATCCTAAAAAAGTAGCTTCAAGACCTTCATACACTTGCCAATTTTTGAGCCCATTCGACCTTGGCTGAGTCAAGCAGCCTCCAAAACAGCTTGATATGCTTCGGCTCAACTTGCATCCTATACACTGCTACCATCACTGTCTTCATTGGCACCTCAAGACGTTCCAGCTCATTCACAATAGCTGCCAGCTCATCAATTACAACTTCTTCATCTTCTTCATCTTCTTCCTTTTCTGCACCTTTCTGCTTCTTCTCAGCCATTGTTTCACACATTTTCACTCCCTCCTCCTTTGAATCTATCACAAAATCCTTCATAGTCTTCACTAAATCACCAAAGGGGTCAATCAGAAGTGGTATGACGCATGTTCAGATGACTTTCAGTCTCATTTTCCGCCACATTTTCAGTTGGGGCAACCCCATCATCCTCATCTGCAGTCTCATTGGCCTGCTGCTCCTGCTGTTGCTCGGCGAGGCATTTCTCCCTCTCTCTACGTTGGTTTATTTGGATCACACCTGTAGCATGGTCATGCCCAAATATATGTCACAATCGTTCATACTCGGGGAAAGGTGACCAAGGTTGGTACTTCGCCTTTGGATTTTTCTGCATACACAAAAGGACTGAAATTGTGAGAACATTCATCAACATTAAACTGAAATGTACAAAAGGACTGTAATTGTGAGAACATTCATCAACATTAAACTGAAATGTACAATTATTTAGACGAATTGCTATATAATAAGAAAGAGATAAAAGAGAGAGAAAGAATGTTACAGTTTCCTGATTTGCCCAGTTGTAGCAAATATTGTCCAATATCTCAATAACTCCTTTTCATTGTTAGTTATGGATAACAGTATATGATGTGTCATCTGTATCTGCTAATGCTTATGGATAACAGTGTGTGATGCATCATCGGTGTCTTTCTTACATATTAACCTGTCTAGGATCAGTTCCCATACAAATCATCTAGAAATCATGTCATTATCTTTTTTTTCTACAGAGCAGATCCTTAGCCACCCACTCGTGTACCAATTTAATGTGTCTGTCTAATAACTAACAAAGTCACAAGAGCTATAGAAACAAACAAGTTTGAAATGTTGATTTGTCCTATGCTATCTTATCATGTATTTAGTGAAAACAAACACATTTCAGATATACCAAAAAACGTCTTCATGACATTTGGTAAATTAGGCCATGCTCTTTGGTGGCAAAATGCCACATAATATCTTGTCGAGTATTGTTTTCATCAGGAGAAAGGAGAAAGTTTCCATTGGGAAGCAATGAATCTCCTGTTATAAGTAAAAAGGACAGAAATGAATCTCTACTTTTATTCCCATAATTTTAAAAGATTCTTTAGTTCACATCCTGCCTTTACCAACTTCTGTTTTAATATTCCCAGGTGAAGTAGATAAAACTGGCCTGCAGAATTCTGATATGAGTAAGACTATGCCTTAAAAGCTTGAGTCATCAGGGAGATGATGCGAAAATCATGCAAGATATGCAGAGAAAGATTACCAGTGACATCAAATGATTCGACAATTCAGTAGTTATCAGATATTTTTAACCCCAAAAAGTAGGCAATCAACACACACAAACCACACCAGCAACTCAGTCAAAACGAATGTTTATGCAGAGGAACACCATACCTGAAGCTGTCAACACTGCCTCCTTCGAGCTCTCTCACAGCGATTCCAATGAACTCTTCTATACAAATAAAAAACACATGGTTATGTGCTAATCATACTGAAAATGGAATGAAATAAACATATTTCCACGAAACACAGTTGCAATAGGGATTAATTTGGGAATTTAGAAATTAGGGTTTTACAATTTGAATTTGGGGATTTTTAATTTCAAGCAGGCTTGGATGGATTCGGTGGGGATGTTGGAAGAAGAACGAAGGGGAAGTTGGAACAGGCGGGCAGAGGGTGGAAGACGGCCGTGCTTGGCCACCGGCGACGGGGAAAGAGGAATACGAAGAGGAAGAAGGAGATGGAATGGACGACGAAGGAAGAAAACAAAAGAAAGAGAGGAAGTGAAGAGACCGATGCGACGGCATTGGAGAGTGCAGAAGCGACAGCGTGGAGGCTTCGCCGGAGACGGGGGCGAAGAGAGACGAGGAAGAAGAGAGGAGCAGAGAGAAGAGAGAGAAGTGAGGAGAGCTCGAGTGAGGATTTGGGAAGTTTTCGGTGTAAAGATGAGGGTTTTGTTACCCTGGATTTTTCGGGATATCGTGGAAATAGCGTGGGTAATTTTGTCCAAAATTTCGAGTCCACAGCGCGTGGACTCGGAGGCCGCACCCCCTGAGGTGGACTTCANGTGGCAAAATGGGTTGGGTACCCAATGGGTTACCCATTTAACCCATGGATAAATGGGTAATGGGTATAAATGGGTCAGTACAATTTTATATGGGTCTAATTGGATAATTTATCCATTTAACCCATAAAATAGTGGGTTTATATGGGTTGGGTAATGGATATCCATGAACCCATATATTAGTAATCTAATTCAATTATCCACGTGGGCCAAGATAGGCCCAACCCATTTGGGCCTATTGGGCCCATCCCGACCCAACCAATATGGGCCCGATTTTGCTCGGGTGGACCTATTTGGGCCCGTCCCGGCCCGCCCCATATGGGCCTAGTTGGGCCAGATGTGGGCCTATATGGGCCCAATGTGGGCCTAGTTGGGCCCAACATAGTCCAAACCATACAGACCTAGTTGGGCTCATATGGGCCAATTTAAACCAGACCGAGCACATCTCGTTCGCGCCTAGTTAGGCTCGTATTGGCTATGCCAGGTTAATAACTAGGTCGGATTAATATTCATAAAGTTAAAAAATTTATGATACAAATTTTAAAAATATATATTAAGTCTTAATATTATATGAGTAAATAGGTACACCCACATTAAATGGATCTAAATAGATAAATGGGTAACCCACATTAAATGGGTTTAAATGGGTTTGGGTATCCATTTAAATTTTTTAATGGGTCATAAATGGATAAATAGGTATAAATGGATATGACCCATTATGACCCAACCCATGGGTACCCATGGACACCCATTTTGCCACCCCTACTCACTAATTAAAACATCCAATTACCCATATTAGCTAAGGTTGCCCTACTAAGTATAGATACCCGCTCCACTCTTTTTGTTTTTGTTCTTTTTTTTTCCCTTTCTAATACAAAATCCCGGCCGTCCGGGTTGACTTGGGGGGTTGTCCATCAAAGTTGCAATAAAAACATGTCGACTATGATGCTTAAGTCACTTAGAGTGTTCACTGTAATCTGATAGGCAGTCACTCTTATAAGAAGAATATAATATTAAAATTTGACAAAACTCCAGAGCCTAGACCAAAGAAGGACGATAAGCACACTACCATTTGTTTTTCCTCCCTCTTTGACAAAAAGAAAAGCACCCATCGATCTCATGGCATCCCATAATGCAAGCACGTTAACTTCTTCACATATTCTTGTCATCATACTTCGTTTGATATAACTCGTACATGTGGTGTCTCTATCTTTTTCCAGAGTCCATTCATCCGACTTCAAAAGAAGGTATAGTTAATGGACCATTTGTACTTAGGTCAGAAAACAACGGTGATCATGATTCCTGGTTCGTACTTAGACACTTCACAAAAGCTGAAAAGCTAAACCATAAAAGCCTAATTCTGAGGACATATAGTATGGACCACCTAGTTTAATGATCAGTTCCCTAGAATCTAGCTTGTCTTCAAAAGTATGATTATTTGGGCTTAATGTATTACTACTTCATATTTTTTGGGTTTAATTCTTTCTTCTTCTTAGAAAATGAAAACCATTGGACAAGGCATTTAGATTTATCCCTCACAATTGGGACAACTGAAGAAAGTAAATGAGACTTTCTTTTAAGGATTGTACTTACTTTAAAATTCAGTATAACGTTTCATCGAAAAAATATTAGCCTAACGTTAGTGACTGAGTTGGGTCGGTTCAATGTTCTGTGCTTAAAAGAAACCAATAAAAGAAAATGCTAATGGCTTTGAACTTAAGTTTAGGACCTCAGCATAAAACCTGGGGCATAAAGTGCAACGGGAAGGTATCCAATGGGCCATGAGATAAGTTAATCTAAAATCATTGATACAATAAGTCGATGGACTGAGGTAGGTTCGATAAAAAAAAATAGAATAAGGAAGGATGTTTATTTTTTTTTGGTTTGACGAAAGAACATTTTTTTTAAGATGAAAAAGGAAGTCATTATTCACCGGAACTACAGGTTGATATTCTGAAATTAATCCTTCCATAGAACAATTAAAATAGTTATCTTTTGAGAATATTAAAATAGCTATCTTAATTTGACAAGGATCATCACGTTTCGTAAATTTAACAAGTAGATGGAGTAACTTTTAATATCTATTTCAACAATTGGGTATCATCCATACACGGATTACGTGTACTCCAGTGATTATAGGCCTAATTAATCCTAAACTATTTTGTAATTGAACCAAAATATTTTTGTGGCCTTCCTCTACTGTGGAGGACGCCGCAACTACCAAAAAGTGAAAAAAAAAAGGGACAGAGGAATCACATCTCTACAGCTTCAAATGTTCTGCCACCCCCATTGAGTAGCCGGTGTGCTGGTAAGAAAAAAAAAAAAAAAAAGAACCAAAAAAAACGAGTTGCCTTTGTATTTTGTACTCTCATGTGCTAAGATTCCAACATTAATTTTTTTCCATTCACCATATCAGACTACCGCATGTGAAAACCTGACGTTCATGCCTGATCGACTCGTCTTTATACAGTACTTTCTTTTGTTTTCATCATCATTCATCTTTTTTTTTTTTGATACTGTCATCATTCATCTCTTCTTACACAATTACAATAATATTATAGAAGCTATTTTTTTCTAGAAAAAATTAAATGGCAAGGTGGTCAGTAGCTTCAAATTCCTTGAACCCTCTCACCTAGAATTTCTTCTTTGTTAGCAATTAATTTATGTAATTGAAGATTTGCTTGTAAGCCTGTATTTGAAAACAGTATTAATATTATAGTTCAACCTATAATTCAAATGGTGCTTCCAGAACTGAAGAGTTCAAACTTTCAGGTTTTCGAACCAAAAACAATATTATAACAATTCTTGTTATAATTATCATCTATAGTCTATTAGAGGTTTAACGGTAAGTAGTTGGATATTTCAATTTATTGAGGAATTCAGGATTTGAGTGTGTTTGGGTATTGTAGAGTATTGTTTTATTTGTAGTTTAACCTATTCTAGACGAAGACGGATTCGCTTTCAAATGAATCCAGACGAAACGGGATACACCCCACTTCCTGTGCAGTCCACCTAATGACAAGTCACGCTCACAAATAAACACATGGTGCTTCACTTTATCGGCTCGACCCGCGAACTGAACTACATGAATTTGTGTTGAGTACAGTGACCAAAATCCAATACAAGGCTGAGTACAGTGAATAAAATCTATTAAAATTGAGTACAATGACCAAAATCTAATGCGAGGCAAGATTACCTTATTACTTGAATACTAATGACTAGGGTTGATGCCAAAATTAATCACCCCATGATGGCTGAAGGTATCATGGGAAATGGATTGCAGTTTCACGGATGTTAGAGGGTAAGCCAAAGAGATGAGTGATCGATGGAGTTCAACAACCATGAGTTGGTTGATTGAAGACCACGACCAAAAGAGTACTAGTCGATGGATTGCAAAGGCTACTGTTTGCACCAGTCAAGAAATTTTAGGAATAGTTGAAGTAGATATATTTAGATTGGCTAACATACAAGTCTGAATTGGTTGGTTTCTGAATAAGTCTATGAGTTGGTGACTAGTTCACAAACAAGTCTATAGATTAGTTGGCTCACGGAAAAGTCTATTAAACAACAGACAATCAATGACTTGGTTGGTGTCG
Organism: Turnera subulata; assembly: GCA_028386065.3. Classification (NCBI taxonomy): domain Eukaryota; kingdom Viridiplantae; phylum Streptophyta; class Magnoliopsida; order Malpighiales; family Passifloraceae; genus Turnera; species Turnera subulata. The sequence goes on along the minus strand of JAKUCV010006610.1, from coordinate 410,121 downwards.
GAAACAACCAAGGTTGGTTTGTGACAGAACCAACCAAGGGTGGGTTGGTGAGGGAATCAACCCAGGTTCGGTTGGTGACATAATCAAAAAAGGGTAATAGGAGTCATAGCCCAATGTGCGGCCTATGATCCGAAATAAGGGTCGGGAGCCCACGTTACCCAGTCCAAGTCGGGAGCTAGGACTGAGTTGGTAGTTCGAAACGTAAGAAGGAAAAGCCAGTTGGTTCAACAAAGGCCACGAGCGAGATAGATGTTGGGAAAACTCGGGTAATTTCTCCACTACAACAAACTAGTGAATTGAACTGATTCGATAATTCTCAGGAAAGATGGCCTAGCCTATCTCCTTAGACAGAATTATCATTCCAAGATAAATCCCCAGGAAAGACTAGAGGAACAATGGTTCACTTAAACCACAGCCTCTTAGACAAGACTCACTTGCACAGTATTTTAATTCACAACTTATACCCGACAAAGGCGGCTTAGCCGGCCAACAAATAGAACAAGGCGGCTTTGCCAGCCAACAAAGAGATAAGGCGGCTTAGCCGACCAATGTTGAATACTAAAAAGATAAACAAATGCGGAAATTAAGGGCGGAATAATAAAAGAAGAACACACTCAAAAAATGATAACGGAGTTCGGGCAATTTTGCCTATGTCTCCGGCGCACCACTAGAAAAGGGCCTGCTCTTTTTACTAGGAGAAGAGTATTTAGTACAATTGTTAGGATACAATTATACTTTAATGTTTGGGATATTTAACTAAGGGAAGGGGGAGTTCTATTTATAACAAAACAAAACTCCCCGAACCCACTTTTTAACCGATGTGGGATAAAAACACACCATCACTATTCAACAATCTCCATCTTGGTGTTTTTTTTTTGGTAGTACCACCAAATCTCTATCTTCTCAATCAAACAAAGAACAACCTCTGTGGTGCTTCCAACTTGCGCCATCTGGCACCAACTCAAAAGTGCAGGATATTGACCAAGTCTAAACAATGTCAAACTTGGCCCTTGTCACTACCTTGGTCATCATATCTGCAGGATTCTCTGTTGTCAAAATCTTTTGGAGAAGTATCTCTTCTTCTTCAAGAATTTCCCGCACAAAATGATAGCGAACATCAATGTGCTTCGTCCGTGCATGAAAGACTTGATTCTTCGCTAAATGAATAGCACTCTGACTGTCAGAATATACAACAAGTTGCTTCTGACCAACCCCCCCAAGTCTTTAAGCAATCCATGAAGCCAAATTGCCTCCTTCACAGCTTCTATAATAGCCATATACTCTGCCTCCGTTGTAGACAAAGCCACCGTTGACTGTAAAGTGGACTTCCAACTAACAGGGGCTTTAGCTAAAGCGAACAAATAGCCCGTCGTCGATCTTCGCTTATCCAAATCTCCTGCATAGTTAGAATCACAATATCCAACCACTCCTTGACCAAGTGATTCATCCCGCTCAAACATTAAGCCAACATCTACAGTATCTTTGATATACCGAAGAATCCATTTCACAGCTTGCCAATGACCTCTGCCAGGATCATACATGTATCTGCTCACAACGCTAACAGCTTGTGAAATATCTGGTCTCGTACACACCATTGCATACATCAAGCTTCCGACTATATTGGCATAAGGGACTTTTGCCATGTACTCTCGTTCTTCATCTGTCTATGGAGATAACTGGCTGCTAAGCTTCAAATGAGGAGCAAGCGGAGTACCTACAGGTTTTGACCCTTCATTCATGCCAAAACGTTGTAGTACTTTCTTCAAATATTCTTTTTGTGTCAGCCAAAGCTTGCCTCCCTCTCTGTCTCTACTTATCTCTATGCCGAGAATCTTCTTGGCTTCTCTCAAATCCTTCATCTCGAACTCTCTACTCAATTGAGCCTTCAACTTGTCAATTTCAACTTGGCTCTTTGCAGCTATCAGCATATCATCAACGTATAAGAGTAGATAGATGTAGAACCCATCTTGTAGTCTTCTCAAATACACAAAATGGTCGTATTTACTCCTTGTGTACTTCTGACCCAACATAAACTTGTCAAATCATTTGTACCTCTGTCTTGGTGATTGCTTCAAACTGTACAACGACTTGTCTAGTTTGCACACCCAATTTTCTTTTCCAGCAACTTTGTATCCATTGGGCTGAGTCATATAGATTTCCTCTTTCAAGTCACCGTGTAAGAACGCGATCTTCACATCAAGTTGAGCTAGGTCCAAATTCAACTGTGCTACCAAGGCCAACAGAATTCTAATGGAGGAATGCTTCACAACTGGAGAAAATACCTCATCATAATCAATTCCCTCCTTCTGAGCATAGCCTTTAGCCACCAATCTTGCCTTGTAGCAAACATTATTCTTGTCAGGAAATCCTTCTTTTTTAGCAAATACCCATTTGCATCCAATTACCTACTTTTCCTTCGATAGTTGTGTCAACTTCCATGTCTTGTTCTTCTGAAGAGATTCCATCTCCTCCTTCATTGCCTCTTCCCAACTGTTACTTTCAGAACTCTGAATGGCTTCTGAAAAAGTGGAAGAAACATCATCAACGATTGGAAGTGCATAGGCCACCGTTTTAATGAGATGTTCTGGTTTTCTCCTTTCTCATCTTGGTCTACTAGTGGCAATTGGCTCGAACTGTTGCGTAGGATCTTGAGTCGGAACCTCTTCTTCATCTGACTCTTCCTCTGTCAATGTAGAGTCACTATTGGTGCTCTTGGCTGGGATCATCATAGTAGGCTCAAACTCCACCTGCTTTGATACACACTCCACCTGTTGTGAAGTACTACCAGCTTATTCTGGATTTACCTTAGTTAACATGGCAGATTTATCAAAGGTAACATCCCTACTGATAATAGTCTTCTTTGCCTCTAGACACCAAAGACTGTATCCCTTCACTCCAGCATTAAGACCCATAAATAGAGCCTTCTTTGATCGTGGATCTAACTTTGATTCATTCATATAGTAGTATGCAGTGGAGCCAGATACACGTAAAGAATCATAATTTGTAGCAGGTTTTCCAGACCATACCTCCAAAGGGGTCTTGCCACCTAAAGCAGAATGTGGCAACTGATTAACAAGATGTTGAGCGTATGTCACTGCCTCAGCCCAAAAATTTCTGCCTAGCCCAGCATTAGATAGCATACAACGAATTTTCTCCACTAATGTCTTGTTCATACGCTCTGACACCCCGTTCTGCTGTGGTGTTTTTCTGACTGTGAAGTGTTGAACTATGCCACAATCTTGACATATCTTCAAGAAAGGATCACTCGTATATTCTCCATCATTGCCTGTTCGGAGAACTTTAATTTTCCTTCCTGTCTGGTTCTCAACCTGAGTTTTCCATTTAAGGAAAATCCCAAGCACTTCATCCTTCTTCTTCATTGTAAACACCCACACTCTTCTGGAAAAATCATCAACAAAAGTGACAAAATAGTGTCTACCTCTAAGCGATGGAGTCTTGGCAGGTCCCCATACATCTGAATGCACATAGTCCAAAATCCCCTTGGTATTATGGATAGCAGTGCCAAACTTCACTCTTCGTTGCTTTCCCAGAACACAATGCTCATAAAATTCCAGTTTGCAAGTCTTCGTACCTTTCAACAATCCCTGCTTGGCAAGAATCTGCAAGGATTTTTCACCAGCATGTCCCAAACGCATATGCCACAGCTTTGTTGCCTCTGCATCTTTCTTGCTTCCAGAAGTTACTGCTGCAACTGCCCCAATTACTGTACTACCTTGATAGTAATACATATTATTCTTCCTCACACCTTTTAACATCACCAATGCTCTTGATGTTGCTTTAAGAATTCCATCTCAGATAGTGACAACTAGGCCTTTTGATTCTACGGCCCCCAAAGAAATGAGATTCTTCTTCAACTCTGGAACATATCGAACATCTCTCAAAATTCTGGTGGATCCATCATGATTTTTCAGCTTGATTGAACCTATCCCGACTGTTTTATATGGATTGTCATTGCCCATGAAAACAACCCCGCCATTGAGCTCTTCAAGGTCAAAGAACCATTGAGCTCTTCAAGGTCAAAGAACCATTCCCGAATGGGGCACATATAGTAGGTGCAACCAGAATCCAAAATTCACTCATCAACGTGTGATGTTGAAGGTGAAGCAACTAAAGAAGTTTCTGACTCTGCATCACTCTTGCATTCTACAACATTTGCATCTTGTGAAGTCTTTCCCTTCTTTTTCAACTTCGGACAGTCTTTCTTCCAATGCCCTTTCTCATGACAAAAGGGCACATTCATCTTTGGCAACTTTGCTTCTCGACTTGGATCTTCCTCTTCTCCCCTTTGACTGGCCTTGCTGTCGTCCTCTAGCCACTAAGGCTTCATCTGCTGCAGGTGCTTTGTTCTTCACTTTATCTTGATGCCTTAACTCGTGACTATACAAAGCAGAATATACAGCCTCCAATGATACATTCTCCTTCCCATGAAGTAGCATAGTCTCCAGGTGCTCGAATTCATTGGGAAGAGATGATAACAGCATCAAAGCCAAGTCTTCATCTTCAAATACTACGTCTAAATTGAACAGGTCTGCTACTAATTTTTTAAACAAAGTGATGTGTTCATTCATCGTAGAACCTGATCGATACTTGAACCGGAACAATCTCTTCTTCATTAGAAGCTTATTCTGACCAATCTTCTTCAAGAAAGTGTCTTCCAATGCCTTCCACAGTTTGTGTGCATAAACTTCATTTTTGAATGCATATTTCTGCTCCCTGGACAAGCACGATCGAATTGTTCCGCACGCCAACTTGTTTACGTCGGCCCACTCCTTATCATTGATATCGTCAGGTTTCTCTTCTTCAATAGCAACATCAAGTCCCTGCTGGAATAGCGAGTAAAGAACCTCACACTGCCACATGCCAAAATGACCGGTACCGTCAAATATCTCCACAGCAAGCTCCGAACTAGATACTGAGATCCTCGACCATCTGGATGTGGAAGCCATCTCTCCTGACTGTGTACTTGATGTAGCCTGTTTTGAACCTGCTTCCGCCATTACAAAATCAAAAGATAGTATTCAACAATTTCAAATAGCCCAAAGGACGAACCTTCGGCTCCACTACCACTTGTTGGGAAAACTAGGGTAATTTCCCTACTACAACAAACTAGTGAATTGAACTGATTCGATAATTTCCAGGAAAGATGGCCTAGCCTATCTCCTTAGACAGAATTATCATTCCAAGATAAATCCCCAGGAAAGACTAGAGGAACAATGGTTCACTTAAAACCCAGCCTCCTGGACATGACTCACTTGCACAGTATTTTAATTCACAACCTATACCCGACAAAGGCGGCTTAGCCGGCCAACAAATAGAACAAGGCGGCTTTGCCAGCCAACAAAGAGATAAGGCGGCTTAGCCGACCAATGTTGAATACTAAACAAATAAAAAAATACGAAAATTAAGGGCGGAATAATAAAAGAAGAACACACTCAAAAAATGATAACGAAGTTCGGCCAATTTTGCCTACGTCTCCGGAGCACCACTAGAAAATGGCCTGCTCTTTTTACTAGGAGAAGAGTATTTAGTACAATTGTTAGGATATAATTATGCTCTAATGTTTGAGATATTTAACTAAGGGAAGGGGGAGTTCTATTTATAACAAAATAAAACTCTCCAAACCCACTTATTAACCGATGTGGGATAAAAACACACCATCACTATTCAACAATAGAGAACAATTATTAAAGGCACAATAGGGTTATGCACAATATTGATAGGAGGGTGTGCTGCAGTGCTAACACTCAGGGCACTACGTCAGCCTATGAACCAAGGAGAAGAAGCTAGGTGTTCATAAACTGATACAATGAACGACTAGTGGGAGAGAAAGCTGAGGCATCTAGGGCCAATGATCCTGAAAGGATTAGAGCTTACACCACAAGAGCTAGATCCTACCATAGATATAAAAGCGAACGAGATGCGCATGAACAACACACACAATAACCTAAATTTGCACAATTTACTTTATTTTCTTTTCTTATCTCGTTCCCTTATATTTGTAGGAGTAGGCGTAACTTAATTTAGTTTAGTTCTTCCTTCCTTTATTCCCGTTGACCAGGATCATTCCCTGATCGACACCCTTCTACCAAGACTTGTGAGGCTGAAGTGCCTAAAAGCTTTCATTTTTATAACCGCTGCTAGATTCTATAAATTTGCAAGGCATGTATGCCATTTTTGTGCCCAAATTCCTATCTTGTAGCTAAAGTTTCGATCTTTATCCATTTTCAAGCTCAACAAAGAGACCCTCAACACCATCTACTTGAAATCACCCTCAATTTCGGGCCTGACAAGGGAGTGGGTTGTTCGACTATTTTCTAAAGAGCCCGTAACAGTTTTGAGGCGAACAAATCACTAAACGTTCTTCCCCGCAATATTTTAGCTTTGATTAATTTTCCATGCAGTTACCCAGATTCTATTGCCATGTGACTTGCCATATTAATTACAAAGAGTTGATTAGGAACTTATTAGAGCAAGTGATTGGTCGGTCATTCACTTTGATGGCCTAGTCTTGTTTGGTTAAATGTTAGTAGTATCCTTGTTTGTTTTTCTTTTTCTTGATCATCATCTTTTGCAATGGGATTGGGAACAATAGAGGAGTAGCGCGATAGGATAGATTCACAGAACTCAATTATTTTTTTAAAATGGACTAAAGTTGTCCTGTCCTTATTATAACTGTCATAGTCTAAATGATACTCTTTATGGTCCCCTCCATTCAAGTCAGGATTTCTCGAGTAAGCCGGAATGATTCAATTTCTCTGAAACTATTTTTTAAGGAAAAGTTAGATTTTATCAGAAAGAATGGTATTATTAGATAATGTTAGTCAAGAGTCAAGAGTAGACCCATCAGACAAACAAGATCACATGGTATGGGTCAAAGTTTGAATAGGCCTAACACAAGTGACATTCACATTGTGTTTGGTACCTTTCAATTTGGGTACATCTCAATGTTAGCTTGTGTGGCTCCTCTTTCTGCTTTGGCTGAACATAACAATATCTCTTCGTTTTTTTAATCGCAACATAATAATATCCAAGCCTAAAAAGATCTGGTTGCATTAATTTGCACAAGTACACACATGTCTAGTACTTGATAAACCAATGGTCTGACTAACAAGGGAATAATAAATATATATGTAAGAAATCATTAATTCATAACATTGCTCCAACCGACCAATCCTCAACAACAAGATCTTTCAATCAAAGCTTGTCACACGAATCTCTGTCCATTTCTATATATACATTTCTTGAAGAATCAATCTCATGGCAAGGGTTCAGCAGCAACAATTTTTTAATGACACAGTTTTATGCATCGAGTGTGCAAATTTAAGTCAAAAGGGGAAAAGCCATTGAACTATTCCTAAGATCCTTGATGCAAAGTATTCTAAACGAAAAGAAAGATTCTTGATGCAATGTACTATTGGGAAAACTAGGCACGATCATGGCGATGGATGAGCTCTACTTTAAAGAAGGTTAACAAAAACGTTGATGATGTTAATTTTTGGGTTTAATTGGTAGTATTTACGTTGGTGTAGTGGAATGGAGCATTGCATATGAGGAGATAGGAATAAAAAGATTGGACAAGGTGAATAAAACTGACCTCTCATGATAACAGTTGGTGTAACAGCCCAGGTAAAAATTTCATTTTTACCGAGACTGTTTAAGTTAATGTACAATAATTTACCAATGATTTTTAATCTTGGGTAATTAAATTATGGTAAATTGAGTATTGGAATCCGAAACCGAGCATAGTCCTACGACCGGGATTTTTCTGCGGATTTTACGGACCAAGTTGGGATTTTTCCGGGTCCGGGAATCTTCGGAAAAGCCGGGGTTATTCTCGAATTATCGGACCAGAAATAAGATAAGTGGGTATACCGGATATTTTCTGGTCCAGGTGGGTCACACTTCACATGCAGCATAGTAACTGCATAATTGAAGTTCAATTATTCAGCCGCCAATTCCTATTCAGCCTGTGACATCAATAATTTTGCTGCTTTTAAATTATTCTTCATCTGCCACCCTATGCACGCCATCACCAACTTCACCATCTCTCCCTCTCCTTGCTTTTCTACTCTTCTTCCTTGCAAATTCACAAACCAGTGAAACAAAAGAAAGGAAAAAAAAAAGAAAAAAACACAACACACACACAAATCGGAAAAACGTTATCGTTTTGCAAAAGCCACCTCCTTCCCCATTCTTTTTTTTTTTCTTTTCTCTTCTTCCACCACGCCGGCCGACCACCACCGCCGCCACCTGCAATCGCCCGAGCCAACACCACCTACACCGCCCTCCCTGCAGCTCGCCATCGCCACCGAGTGGCCCATCTGCAGATCGACACCGCCCGTCAACCGCAGCGTCGCGACGACCCGTGAGCCGCCGTCAGGCCGTCTCCTCTTGCACGCACCGTGACCGACGACGCCTCCTCCTGCTTGAGCCTTTGCTCGCGTCGTCCTCCTCTCAGTCGTCCGCCGCCTCGCCCGCCGTTCTGGTCTTCCGCCGTCGCGCCGCCTGTGAAGGTGAGGAAGACACGACCCGCTGGGTTGCTTCATGGGTCGGGTCTGACCCGAGTGGCTAGAGGGTCGCGGGCTGTGGAAGTCATGCCGGGCTGGGCCTGTTGGAGCTGGGCTGGGGTACGCCTGGGCCTACGCGCGGGCCTGGTCTGGGCTGATGGCTTTTGCTGGCCTGGGCCTGATCTTGGGTTTTGGATATGGGCTTGGCACCATTGGCCCAGTCCGGAATTAAATAAAAAAAAAAAGAGAAAAGAGAGAATAAAATCTGGAAAAATATATAGTGGGAAGGAAAATTTATTTTAGAAAATATTATATGGAAAATATATCATATGGAAGGAAAAATAATAATTTGTAGAAATAATATTTTGGAAAGTACATACTTAAGGAATAATTTTGGAAAGGGTATTATCAAGGTAGTAAAATACCGGAATAGTACCCGGGTAAGGGAAAAAGTATAGAAGGGTATTTTTGACACCTGAAATAAATGGTGAATGATGATAATAATGGAGAATTAATCCGGGAGAGTAACCGAGCCGAGTTTATATTTAATTTACGGTATACAGTATTAGCATAACATTTCCATACCATCTTATATGTGCATATTATTGATTGATATAGGAGTTGATAACGAACAATTTGCTGAGGAACCGGACTTGGAACTTGCTGGACAATCCCATAATTGATATCGGCTAAGGTGAGGATGGATAACCCTTGTTATGTTGCCTGTAATACTTTGTGTGCTTTGTTGTTCGATTGAACTGCTGAATTGTTGATTGTTGGCTGATTGACTGTTGTGGATATTATTGTTGCTATTGGGCTGTGATTTTGATTCTGTGGATAGTATGCTGATTGATGTTGAACTATTGACTGTGGAAATTGAGAAAAAGAAATTGGAATATGAAATTGGAAAAGGAATTGATTTGAGATGTTGTTATAATTGTCATGTGGAAGTAGTGGTACGACCCGATGGTTTGAAAATTAATTTTGGGATGCTATGGTCGGTTTTTGGTTTGTTTGGCCCGTCATGCCTGTGGTTAGGGTATACCGAATACCCAGTGGCTCGGATATGCCGAATATCCGCAGTGGCTCGGATATGCCGAATATCCGCAGAGGCTCAGATATGCCGAATATCTGGTTGGCATGACGTCGCTTGAGGTTGGGGTATACCAAATACCCAGTGGCTCGGATATGCCGAATATCCGCGGTGGCTTGGATATGCCGAATATCCGGTTGTTCTGATATGAGGATTGGTTTTTGACCTAGCATCCGGAATTAATTGATAACCAGGTACGACCCTAGCTTGTCCAGTGACGGGGGCCCGGAAGATAAAATTGGTAATAATAATTAAGCATTCTTTTGGCCTTGGCTCAGTTGTTGAGATGTTGTTGCTTGTCTGTGATTGCTTTTAAGTATTACGGTTGCCTGCATATCACTGTTTATCCTTCGTCGGTGAGCACTTCGGACTCACCCCTCGCCTGCGGGGTTTCATCCCGTAGGTTAAGTTGTTTCCGTAGTTCAGGTACGATGTTCGATGGCTGCTGCTTTCTTCTCCACTTGACTCCGGATCCATACCACCGTTGCATGTGCATAAGTCTTCCGCTGCTATTCTATTGCTTATGATGCTGTACTACATTTCCGCTGCTGTGTGATATATATTGTTGTACTGCTGATTTCCTGTGATATGTATATTACTGATACTATCTGCTGCTGCTGAGAGCACTGTGTTGGGTTTGAATAATGGTCCCCGAGTGTGGGTGACAGTTGTATTGTTAGTTAATTGTATAATATTTGCACGTTGTACTGTCTGTTCTATCATAATGAATAGTTTCGGCACGTGTTTACTGTGTTACGGTAAATACAGGTCGGGGCGCTTCAGTTGGTCCAAAATATATATATATATTTTTTTAAAAAAACAAAACTTGCGCACCGGGAGAGCTGTATATCAGTGCGATTGGACGGGTAAATTTTATGCTCGTTATTCTCTGGGCCTACAGTTCCAAAATATTATATTATGAAGTAGTAAATTGATGACGGGAAAATTTTACGGTTTTTACCACGGGATTTTCCTTCTCTAAAGAAATTTCCTAGTCTTAATTTAGGTAAACAATATTCTAATCGCCAATCCAGACAAAACACCCACGTTCTTACTGTAGTGGAAACTGGCAGTACACTCTAGCTAGCCAGTGCTGCACCTTTTAGCAAAAATAGATTGAGAATAATTGGAGATTTAATATTACTCCCTCAATTCACTGTATATATATGTTGTATCTTTTTTTCTTTGATGGGAAAATGATTTATGTTATGTTGTCAGGTTAAGCAACTCTGGCTAGGCTGGATTGTTCATTAGATTGTAGATTAGGTCATATACACTTGGGAGTCTTAGATTGCATCAGTTTTTGGTGGAAACCAATTTTTTGAAGAGAATCATTGTCGAACCACTTGAGCTATATCAAAATAATATTTTGCTAGGAATGATTTACATCTCTGATTAGGCAGCTCAAACTAATAGAGGTCAGTGTCCCATTTTAATATTTCATGACATGATACACAAATAACTCCAGTTACAAGAGCAAAAGAATACTTTTTCATACAATATGTTTCTATAAAAAATAATAAAAAAAAGAGAATACTTTTTGAGGTATTTTTTTTAATGTATACTTTTAGAGGTATTAGCGAACAAAAGAAAAAGAAGAAGAAGACAACTAGAAGGCACAAAGCACCTCTGTCTGTCCCAGCTTTTATAATTAACCAAAGACATACCTCCTTTTTCTAGCTAGTTGAAGAAAAAGTGGAGATTAGTATAAGAAAATGAGATGGATCTTAGCATAAAAAAAAAATAGTAATAGAGTGAGATGGATCTTTTCTGGCCAGAAAATAAGATTGCATGACTATATGGAAGTGGAGACTGAACGGAATGGGGCCGTTTTTTCTTGTAAAAAGATTTAAAACTTTTTTAAAAGAAATAAAGCTACTAAAGGCAGTATAGTATGTATTTGGCTAGGGAAACAACAAACTTAGTGCTTGTCAGATGATTGTGCATTCTAAGATTTTACATTGCACTGGACGGAGAAGAAAGAGGGACACGGAAAAGTGTGTTACCACCTACAAACTTACAAAGTAACAAATGACGACAATCCTTTGGGTTACAAGTGGGGTCGGCATGTTTTTTTTCCCCCTCTAGATTAGATACTATCATATGTAAAAAAAATAAATAAAAACATATTTTAAATTAATTTAGTACATAATAGTAGTTTTTATAATAAAATTCATTTCTGTAATATAGTACGAGCTTTAGTTTCCATACAAGTTTTCATGCAAAAATTGAGTATATTAAGGATTTGACTTTTTGTAATATACAACTTCCCTTACAACGCTTTTCGGTACCAACTTTTTTTTTTTTTTTGGAGTAAGAATTTTTAGTTCTAAAGCATTTTCGTAATACTAATAACCAACCAAAGGGATATTGCAACTTATAAGAGGCCGCCTGGGCTGTACACTACAGGGGTGAATAAAGGTAGAGATTGTGGGGGGCGGTGGTGCTGATTCAAAGGGGGTAATATGGATGACAGAGAGAGAAAGCGAACATTCTGAGATTTGGAATTTTGTGGAGGCGTGTAGTAGGCAGTGGTGGTGGTGGTGGGTGTCAAAATATGAGGAACAAAAACAACTCATCTTTTTGATTTTTTGATTTTGTGGGTTTTTTTGTTTGGTGGATTTTATGGTATTGTGGGGTTTACTGACTTTTACTCCTTTTAGGCTTTTGTCCCTGGTTAGTTAGTTTGCTCTCTTCGTGCGTTGAACCCACTGTAGTGATAATATATATCCCTTCCGGTCTGTTCTGTTTCCTGTTTTGTGCCCATCCATATTCCACGCTTGCTTGAAGATTCTTCTTCTTTGGAACTCCAACTTTGCGCGAGAGCTGATAAGAAAGTGAAGATTCTTGCTTTCCAGACAGTGCTGCTGGGTGGTTTCTGGAGAGACACCTGCACCTACCTACCACAAGGTAAAGCACCATTCTTTGTTTTGTTTTGTGGCTTTCCGATTCCATGTACCTCGCAATTCTTACATCATATGTGTGGTTACATCGGCTCTCTCTATCTCCATCTCTTTCCACCACTTCTGCAATCAAGTGTTCCGGTTACTGCTTCTTTCTTCTACCTAATGCATTCAAGTATTGTTTTTTTTTGGTGCTGTCTTTGCTTTTTCTTCGTTGTCTGATGGAGCAATATGTTCATGTGATATACGGTGACTGATATACCATTCATTTAGTCAGGTTTAGTTTTTGTACTATTTTTTTAATGACGAGGAGGAATGTTGTCTGTTTTTTTGTTTTCACCGTGATACAGGAATTCATTAATTTGGTGAGATTTTTGCATTTTATTATTTTAGTAAAGGAGGCACCATGTTCTGAAGTTGATTTCTGTTTACATTCTTGACTTGATTCTAGCATCTCTTTTGCTTATTTCACCTCCACTTTGCAGCAACTTTGTTGGTAGTTATGTTCCCTAGAAATATCATTCCATTTAGAAATCTCAAGCTGATGCTTCTTGTCCACTCTTTTGGTGGCTCCCTGAACTGATACCAAGATACGTTTTTTTTTTTTCCTCTCGTTGTTGCAGGTGTTTGTGGCTAAAAGTTAAAAAAATTGCTCAGATTTGCTGAGGAATGTGGACTTAATTTGTGGTTTGGGCCTTGGTACTTGGTGGACCAGGGGAAGTAAATTAGATTGCTTAGTTGTGGTTGTGTGTGCTCTAATCTAGTTCGAGAAGAAAACTGAAGCAAGAGAGAAAGATATCATTATAAACAATTGATATAAGGGAGGTGTGTCAGTTTTGAGCAAGTGGTGGTGTCACTAGTTTACTTTTATTTTAATGTTTCCGGGAGTTTTTAGGCCATGTCTCCTTTGTTAGCCTTCTTTATCCAGAAAGTTTTTAGGCTGCATCATCTTAAGTGAGCCTTCTTCTCTGTCCAGTGTCCTTGGACGGTGTTACCTGTTTAGGAAGCAACTGCTCTCCACTTTGTTAAAAATCACGCTTTCCCCCATTAACTCTCTTCTCTCTTTGGATCCTTGGCTTCGTTCTGTTGGCGGTTTGGCCATTCCAAGAAACTCCTCCTTACCAGCCTTGATCCATTCTCATTTGGTCTAGGAGTTCATTTCTCATTTGTGGGGTTAATCTATATTTTTCTGGTGATTTGGTTTGCATCTATTGCGGGTTTTATTGGAGGACAGTAGTTTTCGCAAAAGCTGATCTTCTTCTGGCAAAATGAAGTTCATGAAACTTGGGTCCAAGCCTGATTTATTTCAGGCTGATGGAGACAGTGTTAGGTAAGTTTCAGATCTATATTTGGATTGCAAACAAATCAAATCATGCGCTACTATGATCTAACCAATTCCTGCTCTTACTGCTGAAAACTTGTTATCTTAGCTATTAACTTAGTTGGAATTCTTTTCTGTGCTAATTTTTTTTTCAGATTTTTTTTTGTGGTTTTAGACAGATTTTACTTCTACGGAGTCTTGGCTCTTTACATTGTAGTGGCATTCTTGAATGCCTGGAGTGAAGATCATTGAACATTTTAATTCAATATGCTTTAGGACCAGCTTAGATTATTGCACAACCATTGGAGATATAATTGCTAGTTTGTTGCAAAGCCTATTTGACCCGGGTGTGAATGCTTTCTCTTTCTTGCTTTCCCTTCTAAGGATGTAACTGTTCAGATTCACTTCATAGACAGGTCTTTTGGATACAGTTCATAGAATTCTTTGATTTGCACTTAAAAGCATCATAATAAGTAAAATCATAGCACTGAAGTTTCTATTCTGTACTAAAGCGGTGCACCTTTTTTACCCTGAACTTTCATGTGCGGTACCCTCTGCAAGTTGAAGATGAAGGCAAAATAGAAAAAAAGAAAAAAAACTCCATGAAAGAGTTAAAAAGGCATGGCTAATTCGATTCTAATATAAAATGCCAGAATAGAGTTGGCTATTTTCGTTTTCAAACAATACAACTATCATGATTCTTCCTATACTTCATTTGTAGTCATATCTTTTGGCATTCAACAGAAGCTTGTTACTAATTGATTACATGTTACTTCTCCCTTTTCCATTGCTTACTATTTGCTCTTCGTATAAGTTAATATTTGTATTAAGTTTACGGGCTGCTTAACAGGATCATCTTCTGTGCAGGTATGTGTCAACTGAGTTGGCAACAGACATAATCGTGAACATTAGGGATGTGAAATTCTATTTGCATAAGGTATGGTTACCATATGATTCTCAATCCTTTCAAATAATTTTGAGCTGGAAGTAAAATTATAGCAGTCATTAGCAATTGTGTTTGTAGAAGTCATTATCAATTGTGTTTCAAAAGTAATTTGTCCTAAATTACTGAAATATGTCACCTGGGATTTTCCGCTTTTGCTGACATTTTTGCCAATTGGACACTATTCAAATGGTGGGTCTTGAGTAATACAGTTCTAGCACCTGGTTTGCCAGAGTGCTGAACTATCAATCACTCTTGCTGTGCCTCTTTGCATTGAGTTTTCTGGATTTGTAGACAGTTAACCACAAGCCAAAGGGTCATACTAGCCTTGGCTTGCTTATAAGTACTGCTGCAAAACTCTGCATTGGCATTTTACTCTTTGGACACCTGTTTGATTTTGCTGTTTTCTTATAAATTTTGTAGTTTCCATTGCTATCCAAGAGTGCACGGCTGCAGAAGCTTGTTGCTGTGGCTAATGATGAGAATAGTGATGAAATTTACATTCAGGATGTTCCTGGGGGACCTGCTGCTTTTGAGATATGTGCAAAGTTCTGTTATGGTATGACAGTTACTCTTAATGCATATAATGTGGTTGCAGCGAGGTGTGCTGCAGAGTACCTTGAGATGTATGAAACTATTGAGAAAGGAAACCTTATTTACAAGATTGAAGTCTTCTTAAATTCTAGCATCTTCAATAGCTGGAAAGACTCGATCATTGTCCTTCAAACAACAAAATATCTTCTTTCATGGTCTGAGGAATTAAAACTGGTTAGTCGCTGCCTCAATTCCATAGCTTCAAAGGCATGCATTGATACTAGCAAAGTGCAGTGGTCTTACACCTACAATAGGAAAAAGCTTCCATCTGAGAATGGAGAGGATCCACACTGGAATGGTGTAAGAAAGCCCCAAATGGTTCCTAAAGACTGGTGGGTGGAGGATCTATGTGAGCTTCCAATTGACTTATATAAAAGGGTAATTACAACAATCAAATCAAAAGGAAACGTCACTGGTGATTTAGTCGGAGAAGCCTTGAATGCGTATGCCTTGAGAAGATTGCCAGGCTTTAGCAAGGGCATGGTGCAAAGTGGTGATATTGTAAAATATAGGTCATTGGCAGAAACCATCATATGGCTACTTCCAACTGAGAAAGGTGCTGTTCCCTGTGGTTTCATGTTGAAACTGTTAAGAGCAACAATATTATTAGAATGTGGAGAGATGGAAAGGAAAGAACTTATGAGAAGAATTGGTCAACAGCTAGACGAAGCTACAGTAGCTGATCTTTTGATTCGAGCCCCAACTGAGGAAGCATCATTGTATGATGTTGATATTGTGCAGTGCCTAGTTGAGGAGTTTGTGGCAAGTGAGCAAAATATTCAGAAAATATCTCCTACAGATAATGATTTTGTAGAGAGTAGAAGCCCAAAGTTTGGATCAGATTCTTCCAAGGCACAAGTAGCAAAGCTGGTTGAAGCCTACCTTGCTGAAATTGCTCAAGATCCAAATTTATCTCTCATGAAGTTTGTCAATCTTGCTCAGTTGGTATCAGGCTTCCCCAGATCATCACATGATGGACTTTACCGTGCCATTGACACATATCTTAAGGTAGTTTCCAATATTTATTTTATGATTACTGTCAAGTGTATAAGCATATTCTATGTATTCCTCATTTTCTGGCTGTGTTTTAAGCCACTTCCTTTACAGTTTTTTGTACATTTTCTATTCTTATCATCTATGTACTTCACTGGTCTTACAAAAAATTCTCATCTTCTAAGAATTCACTCTTCTAACGTAGAAAAATTGTATTTCTTACTCACTTTGTTACATTGCTTTCAGTGCGTCTTTCTCTCTCTCCAATTAATTTATTTCCATTTTGAGCCCACTGTAATGACAGCTATTCCATTAGGGTGTGCTTGTGTTTCTCTTGGTGGTTTGAGCTAATGTGGTCAAGAAATGTGCCCAACATTTATTCATACGGTAGAAGAAAAGATTTGAGAAATAACTCGTCTGCTGTGTTCTTATCGCTCAGGTTGTGATTATAGTAGATACATTGTTGCATGTCAGCATATACTCCTTTCATTGGAGTAGCATGAATTGTATCAGAACACCCATATAGTTATTTACCTCTTTGCTAAAACTCTTATATTTGCTACAGGAACACCCAGGGATCAGTAAGAGCGAGAAAAAGAAGATATGCAAGTTGATGGATTGTAGGAAGTTATCGCTAGACGCCCGCATGCATGCCGTGCAGAATGAGAGGCTTCCGTTGCGAGTTGTTGTGCAGGTGCTCTTCTTTGAGCAGATTAGGCAAGCATCAGCAATTTCTGGGGACAGCACGCCACAGCTAACTGGCTCCATTGAAACTTCACTTCCTGGCGGGTCTCGTGGTAGCTCGAGATCTACTACAAGCAATACGGAAGAAGAATGGGACGCTGTAGCCGGAGCTGAAGACATCAAAGCTTTGAGAGGGGAACTTGATTCGCTACGGCTACCAAGTGGTGGCAGCAATAGAAATCTAAATGATGGGGATAGAAGTGATGCTGGAAAAGCTGCTGCCAGTAAAATGAAAGGTATAGTTATGTCCAAGATGTTTTCGAAGCTATGGTCAAGCAAAGAACGGAGCGGTGAAATTAGCAGCTCCGATACATCGGAGAGCCTTGGTTCAGCCTCTGTGGAAGAAACAAAATCCACTCCTTCCAGAAGCAGGAGGCAATCATTGTCCTAGTCACATACACGGCCCAGTAGAGGTAGGACATGCGCTTGTTGGCTTGTAAAAAACCTACGGCTTAATTGACCCTTAGGGAATTAGGAGCCCCCAACATTTTTCCAGCCAATTCTCCACTGGGATTTTTCATGTAAGAGGGGTGGACATATTTCCATTATATGTTAGCTGTTAATTCTGGCTTCCCCACAATAGATGGAGAGAGTGCCACCATTTCCCAATGTTTTGTCTGTTTCTGTTTACAAGTTCAGGTCTGAGAATGACCAAGTTCTCTTGTATGTTGTCTCAAAAAAGTGCTGTCAGGTTTATGGTTGAAGTTGATTGAAGTAAGTTGGTGCATCTTATTATTCTCTCCCTCTCCCTGCTAACAGATTTCAAACTAAGTCGTCTTATCTTCCATCAAATATGTTCGGTCTCCTGTTTCACATTTTTCTTGCATGACTTACGGTGGCAAAAAGTTCTAATTGGCAGACCAAATGAATTATTGCATACACAAGTTCGAATTAGCAGGAAAAAGGTTCAAGGTTTCAGTTGAATTTAATCCCACATCGGGTGTTATATTTGCTTTCTGAAGGTAAAACCATTTATCAAACTAATACAAGCCAACCGAGTGGATAGATATTTGAACCAAAGGAGGATGGGCCTTCTTTTGTGGTGGTGATTGAATCGAAGGAGGATCGGCTTTTATTGTAAGACTAGTTTTTTTTACGTGCGATGCACGTAGTGTGGCATTATATTTTTTCAGTCACGTAGTATAGTATTAATCATTGTGTTGTGAAGAATTTATATATAATGAAGACAAAGATAAAGATTTTGTTGCAAATCTATCTGCTGTGAGATCTTGTTACCGTTCTTCTCTATAATTATTTTTTTATAAATATTATCCTAGTTCATAGTTTTTGCTGATTATTCAGTGTTTTTTTTTTCATAATTTTATTATTTTCTAGTAATTATTATTCTTTTTAATGCTTAGTAGTTGTTAAGAAAATATAAATAAAGACTTATATATCAATCATTTTCTTCAAAAGGACTTATATATAATGTAGACAATCAGTTTTTAATTTAGTCGTCGTTGTTGGTAGTTTTCCTCGATTATTCAACTGTTCTTCAATTTTTTTTCCATAGGTTTTATTAATAATAAATTACAAATACATCTGACATGAATTCTTATGATTATTCTTCTACATGATTATTCTATATTCTATTTGTAGATGTTACTGTTGTTCATAGTTTTCGTTGACTCTTCGGCTCTTCTTGAAATGCCCCGACCCGTATTTACCGTACACAGTAAACACGTGCCGGAACTGTGACGACCCAACCAAAACAAGCCCAGCATATAGTGTATACAACAGAAACTCGGGCTCAACAGCCCAAAGTAAAAACAATGATAATATCATATCCGGCCCAATGGCCCAACAATAGTAAAAAGGAATGCACAGCGGAAGACTTAATAACTCACAAAAACACTGTATGCGACATAGATGCAAACTATGGATCCGAGCCCTGTCCAAGGGATAACACCGCAGCCTGTCTGGAATGCACCAAATCTGTACAACAAAACTCATCCTACGGGATGAAAGCCCGCAGGTGAGGGGTGAGTCCGAAGTGCTCACCGACGAATGAAAGGCAATCAATATGCAACTATAATTACTTAAGTCAAAAACAGGCACAACAGCAAAACCAAAAGACTCGACCCAAAACCGGTCCATGACCAAAAAGACTCAAATAAAACCAATTTCCAATTTTATCTTTTTCGGGCCCCGTCACGGATAAGCTAGGGGTCAGACCTGGTTATCAACACATTCTGGGTGCCAGACCAAATCCAAAGAACCCAGGGATCGACATCCCAAAAATACGAACCCAGGGATAGACATCCCAAAAAATAATCACGGGATAGACATCCCAAGCATAGACATGCTTATCACAAGTAACCCAGGTCAAGGCCACCACGAAACAGTCTTAAACCATCGAGTTGTACCACTACTTACCACGTGACATTTATATTATCATCATCAAATCAAATCACAGGGATCGACATCCCTAACCAAAATACCTGGATAGACATCCCTAACCAAAATACCTGGATAGACATCCCTATCCAAAATCCAAGGATCAACATCCTTATCACAATTTATTATTTATCCATTATTCTTATGGCCAAAGACACGAAAATAAATATCCAGAAACTTGTACTGGGATAAACATCCCAAAAACCAAATCAAAGTACTGGGATAAACATCCCGACAACAATCACAACAATTGCAACAACCAACAGTGCAATAAACATCAAACACAATAACCGAGTAATACAGGCACATATTGAAGGAAATCCATCCTGACCTTGGCCGATTACTCAACTCCGGAGACAATGACCGGTCCGACGCCGGCTCCTCGGGAAACTGCCCGATATCCAAACCTATACAACAAAATAATATATACACATAAATGCACATAATCAGTATACTATGATGCCAATACTGCGAAATATCCCATCCCGGTTCATATTCTTTATTATCATCTTTTACCGAAAATATAATATCGTATGTGTTACCATACTTTAATTAAAATTCTTTTCAAAATATTTTCATAAGATAATTATAATTTTCCAAAATCATAATTACCATTTTTTTCTGGAATTTATAACATATGTATATATTTTCCATAATATTTCCATAAAAATTATTATACTTTCCAAAATATAATTTCCAAGTATTATTATCTTTAGAAATATCCATTTCCAGAAAGTATATTCACATAAACTTATTTTCTGAAAATAAATACGAATTTATAAATACACATATATATTTCCAACATAAAATACTTTTCCAAACAATTACATTATCAAAATAATCATATATTTCAGAAATATAAATCATGTGTACCATATATATTTCCAAAGTTAGTTACCATAATTTTCCAGAAAATTAATAACGTATTTATAATTTTCAGAAAATATATATACAATATTTATCTTTTTCCTAATTATATATAATAACTTTTTTTTTTCAAAACAAAACATAATTATCAAGGTATATATATACACATACATTTTCCTTAAAACCATAAATCATATGAAACGCCCCGACCCGAATTTACCGTACACAGTAAACACGAGCCGGAACTGTGACGACCCGACCAATCAAGGCCCAGCATACAGTGTATAA
Source organism: Turnera subulata (assembly GCA_028386065.3). Classification (NCBI taxonomy): domain Eukaryota; kingdom Viridiplantae; phylum Streptophyta; class Magnoliopsida; order Malpighiales; family Passifloraceae; genus Turnera; species Turnera subulata. Next base: position 389,450 of record JAKUCV010006610.1, on the reverse strand, counting down.
AAGAATATCTCGGCCCAACGGCCCAAAATGTTAAAACATCGGAAGTAACAAATCCGGCCCAATGGCCCAATAATAATGAAAACATTGCACAGCGGAAGACTTAACAAAACTCACTAACACTGTATGCGACACATGCAAACTAAGGATCCGAGCCTGTCCAAGGGATAACGCCGCAGCCTGTCTGGAATGCACCCAACCTGTACAATAAATAACTCATCCTACGGGATGAAAGCCCGCAGGTGAGGGGTGAGTCCGAAGTGCTCACGACAATGGAAAGACGATCA